>JAXBDA010005034.1:0-26202 GCA_036023075.1 Gaultheria prostrata
TTTGGGCCCTCCCATTGGTGAAGGGTAGAATTTATCTCTCCTGTATAACAAATGAAAAAGACTATAGAACCTAGCTAAGCCTTGATAGCATCATCATCAATGTTCGATTACAGCTCAACAACCACGACTTACTATTTAAATCCAATTCTAGTACTTTACTTTGCTCTTACAAGTCCTGATTCTCTTTCAGTCACTGTAAAAAAGTTGCTGGGCCGATACAAGGAGCTAATCGACAAGGCAGATACAGAAGGGTGGACACCACTTCACTACGCTGTGCGTCGTTACAACCGTGCGGCAGTTAGAGAGCTACTAGAAAAGGGACAAATCAGTTGGATACACACGTACATCAGAGAAGCATGACAAGTCCACAGCTCTTCACTTAGCTGCTGCGACTTACGGTTACGGGCTGATGGAAGAGATCTTATCTCATTGTCCAGACTGTTGGGAGATGGTCAATAGTAAAGGAAGAAATGTTCTCCATATCGCTGTGGATGAAAAGTCAGAAGAGGTTATTTCGTATATCATAAAAAAGGACTGGTTGTTGAAAAGTCTTATGAATCAAAAAGACTTTCAAGGCAACACACCCCTCCATTTGCTTACTTCGTCGGAGATGAAGTTTGCCTTTTCTGAGATAAAGTTGGGTGACCTCATTAAACACCCCAGAGCAAATGTGTATGCTTTCAACAATCAAAACTCAACCCCCTATGACGTAGCAAAGGAACCATTCCACAACTCGATTGCTAAGGGGATTTCTAAGGTAAAGGAATGCTCAAACTTGACTCATGAATGTTTGTATTTAGTGGTCTCTTGTCAATCATAACTTTTACCATGGTCCTTTTGATTGTTTCTGTCTATTCTTACTAGACTTTGGGTCTCTTTCGTCGTTTAATATGGATATTTTTAATTTAGTCTATATTTTAATGTTTTTTTTTAATTTTTATCCGAATCTAATAAGAATTAGGTTAAAAATTACTTAGATCCCCTCATCTATCACTCTTCGACACATTCACCCCCTTATGTTTGAAACACATCAATCACACCCCTCATCTTTCAATCTATATGAAAGGTGTGACGCTGTTAAAAATTAACATGAATTGACTGAAATGCCCTTTTATTATAAGGTGTGTATAGTTAGGATTTTCATTTGGCAGTCCTCAAATTTAGGAACTAGTCTCTTTCCCCCCTCTCTCTCTCTCTCTCTCCCGATCCACCTCCATCGATCGATCTCTCCACCCTCATCACACCAAAAGTGATCGACTACAAATGCACAATCAAATTATGAGCTGAAATGGGTTTATCTTGTCATCAAACTGATACGTTTTAGGGTTCATCCTAGCATTCCAGAATTTGCTATCAAAATTTGGGTACGCAATCCAGAATACGCAATCAAAAAATCAGTATGAGGTGAAAGGGTATATCCCGACGTTGTGGTCTCTGCGAAAACTTCATTTTTCTACGTGCCAGAATAGCGTTGTTGCGGGAGAAGAAAATCTCCACAGAGCCTGTCGCCCACTGGAGGACCTGGTGGAGGTACGCAGTCCCACGGAAGGCATCCCTCTTGGTGGCCAGGCGCTCTTACCATCCCGCGCGATCTACTTGATGCATCCACGGTCGCTGAAACGATTAGTGTTATCTCATGTTGGTATGAAGATAAAACTGAATGGGGATATCCTGAGTCGAGTGGATCTACGGATCGGTAACTGAAGACGTGGTGATGGGTTACCGGATGCACAACCAGGGTCATCGGCAAGGGGTCCGCCCTCGAATTCCGCCACTGGAATGGAATCGACAAGGAAAGAGGAGTTGTCATCTTACCTCCACCCTTGCTTTGAACAATTCTGAGTTGGATTTAAAAAAAACTCAATTCTGAGCAATTTTTTTGAGATTTTCCATGTTTTAAATCTCATTGGCATACCTCTTTGAATGAAAATCAATCTCAACCATTGGTTTAAGCCCTAATTTCTTGAATCTGTAATGACAGAGAAGAATTTCCATAGGGAGACTGTGTACTCTGATGCTTGTGAAGTAGATTAAAGTTTTGAACATAGGAATTTTAGCAGATATCGTTGGGATGGAGGAGTAGGAGGGTAGAGGTTTTTTTAAGGGGAAGGGATGAATGGGAGGGTAATTGTGGCAAAACAATGTGTATTTGGATGGAAGTTGCCAACTTCTGTTAAAAATATTGACGGAGGGGTGACGGAAGGGTGTTATGTGATACGGATTAAAAGATGAATGGGTGTGGTTGATGAGTCTTAAAGATGAGGGAGTGTATGTGTGGAAGAGTGATAGATGAAGAGGTCTAAGTGATTTTTATCCTAAGAATAAAAGAAGGAAATTATTAAACATATACATGTATTTAGGCATACAATTACATACATACATGTAGACGTATAATTTGGGCCATATAAAAAACGAGCGCCTTGGTGTTCTTTCTTTATCTCCTTTTAACGCCACCCCTTTTTTTTTTTACTGTTTTCTTTTAGGGTGCCGATACTGCCATGACATACTATGTTACTGCCACGATCTTAATCTTCAAGTGACATATTTACCCCTCGAAAAAAGTCTTGCAATCTTGTGCACTATGTGTGACCCCACTATCCTCTTTCTTCCTCCATTTTACTCTCTCTCTCTCTTTCTCTCTCTGCACTTTTCTTTCCATTCTCCCCGTGAAAAACAACAGTTGCTGTCTATCTTCTCTTCTTTTGTCTTCTTCTCTCTCTACTTTGTCTTCTCTCTCTACTTTCCAATCTCTCCCTCGAAAAGGCCATCACTATTGGCAAGGTTTCGTAATGACTGTAATTGATCTTATGAAAGATCTGTCAATCTCTCTATACAAACGATGGAGCTAATATCCAGAAAGGAGAACTTTAGATTTAGAATCCTTGGAGTCTCAAATCGATGAATTAAAGACCCAGAAAGAAAACCTTAATTACCATGTCTGACTATGGGCTTGTCTAGATAGAATATTGAACAAATATATGGGAAATGCTGGTGGATCAAAGTGGGGATTTTCGTTGGTTCAATTTATTAGTTAACGGTGGTCTTGATTTGGTGGCTTTGAAGATTTAATTTGCCGGTTGGTGACTCTGGCAGTCGTCGATTACAATTAATTAGTTGCTGCCAGTTGGCCACGCCGGAGGTGAAAAGGGGAATATTTGCTTGATCAAAAATCAAATGTGGAGCTAGCAGGAGAGAAAGTGATGGAGTGAGTAGTTTTGAGAATTTGTTTCTTCATCTTATTTGATGAAAGGGCTTTTCATTTTCTTTCTAGTAGTAATAGATCGAAGTCTCTCTCATTAGGTAAGGGGTTGGATGGGCTGAGGAAGAGAAGTGAATCCATGCTATGATGATGGGTGAAGCCAAGGAGATGAAAGATGGGAAAGTGGGTTCCTCCTCCATTGTTGCTCTGTGGTGGGGAAAAGAGAGAGAGAGAGAACTGAAAGGAGGTCAATATTCTCAGTAGCCTATGACGAAGGCTATTAAGGTCAGTGTAGAAAAGTTATCGTGGCAGTATAAATTAATGTCATGGCATTATCAGTGCCCTTTCCAATTATTGAAAAGGCTTTAATAACGGTATCGGGATACGTAACGGTAATGGTCGATGTATCATTTGGTATTGGGAGTATCGAACGATATTTAAGGGGAATCGGTTGTAGCGGTTGCAAAATTTTATAAACATTTTCCGACTAAAAACAATTTTAAATTGCTTAAATAACATGTAACGGTCAAGTATTGACAGTGAATCGAATAAGGACCAATCACCGGTCGATATGGATGTGATTTTTCCTCTCGCCGGAATACTAGGGTGTAATGGTTTCAAAGAGTCCAAAAATCGTTACGCAACAGCCAGTATTTAAACCATACTATTGAGATGTCTATAGTTGTAAATGTATTTGGAAGGTAGCTGATAAAATAAGTGATAAAAAAAATAGTGTATTTGGGAAGTATAGATTGGTATGCACATACATATGCACATTCATCCATGATTAGATGGATTACTAATAGATACTCCCTCTCTCCCAAATTGTTTACCCGGTCTTCAAAACGAAGACTTGAAAATAACACAAAATTCTCTAGAAAAATTCAATAATTTTTTGACAATTTACTAGATAGCAATAAGTATTTTTAATTTCTGAAAAAAATTTGAAAATTTTCTTTGAAAGACTTATTATTTTGAGGTCTTCGTTTTGTGGACCGGGCAAAAATTTTGCGGCGGAGAGAGTAGTTATTATAAGATTTTGGTTTTTGTTAGTTATATATATTGACCTATATACTTTTATTATCCTGTGCTCTTGTGGTTTAGTGGTTGTTCTATATCAATTGAAATGATCTTATTTTGTAAATTAGAAACAGGATTTTGAGTTATTGAGGATTATTGTCTCTGGAAGGAGAAATATTGCAAAAGGGGAAGTCCAAGAAAATAAAATGGAAAGAAAGAAAAAAATAAAAGAAAATGAAGAAAAATGGAGGGCGAAGAAAGCTGAAGCGCTGAAGAAAACATCTGAGAGCCTAACTTTAGTGGCTACACTTATAGCAACCATCACCTTCACAGCTGCTTTCGCCATACCAGGTGGCTATGATGGCAACCGAGGTCCCAAGCAGGGGATGGCAGTTCTAGTGCAACAAGCTAGTTTCAAAGCTTTTACAATAGCCAACACAATAGCGGTGATGTGCTCCACTTCCTCTGTAGTCTATTATGTCTTTGCAGCATTTCACTACTTTGATGAGGAAAAACAGGGGCGACGTTATGAGAAGGGCTTCTACCTTGTCTTAATTGCCATCGCTGCGATGACGGTCGGTTTCATATCAGGCACTTACGCCATGTTGGTTCATTCTTTGGGCCTTGCGATTGCCACTTCTATTATTGCTAGCATCACCTTCGTCATTTATTTTCTTGAACTCCGTAGGCTTTTCGAACTCTGGTATTACTCGTGGTTTCCCTGGCAAGACGAGGAATATGATGAAACAAAACATTCTTGGCCAGGGAAAATGTTGGCAAAAATTCTTAGAATATAATATTTTATTCCGGTTGAATGGAAATTGTATTGAATCGTGTCTTTGTTCAACATGGACGGACGCTTCTATTGTGAACAGTTGTGTTCCTTCCTTGGTGTCTATTATGAATAGTCACCAGTTGGTCTGTATATACATTGCATCATTCATTCTTTTATTAATCGAATTTTTCCTTCCATTTGAGTCCATACATATGAGGGAGTACAAAATACGAGGAGGTTCAACAGACCCACTAATTTTAGGGCTGTTTCTGTGTTGATTAATTCTAAGCTTATTGAAAGATGGATTGACAAAAGAATACTACTGACCACACAGAAGTAAGGAATTGTTGGAAGCGAAACGATTGATTTTTAAACTTTCCATTTCCATTCGTTCTCTCAATAATTTCAACCTCAACTTTTAACCTCATTGGTAAGATAGTGAGTAGCTACTCCTTACTGAGGTATAGAATGAACATGAGTACTCGTTCTTTTTAAGTTTATGAAGAGGGTGTTTGATAGTTTAGCATCTTTCCGGCAACGGAAAGTGTTATTCTGTGGTTGGTTTGTTTTTTTGGAAGCTTTGGCTCCATGCAATTTTTGGAATTGTCATAAATTTTGTTTTTGGAACAAGATGATATTCTACATACTAATATCTGAGGCATCATGCCCAAGCTGCTTAAAAATCCTCCCATTCATTTCCTTCCAAACGTAGGTGAGGGAAGCAGCTAAGCCCAGTTTAAAGAGACTGGACCTCGCAATACGTATTTCCTTGACAATGCTGGATACCCCATGGATGGCACGCAGAGGCCAGGTCTGCCACAGAATTAGGACATCCAGATTTCCTCCTAAACCCCTGCCAAACCAAGGAAGCAAACTGACAGTCGGAATTGTTACAACTTGCTGGTTGGTGAGTGAGTAGACCCCACTTAACGACAAAATGCGAAGCCCACTGGGCCACTCCTAACCTCACAAAACACTTCTTTTGGTCCCTGTGTAACATAGGAAGAAGCACTCTTCTCTAAAATGAGCACCTTTAAAAGGCACATTAGTAGATCATAACTTTGGAGCGTTTGGTCTAAGTTGAAGGGATGAGCTACAGATCTTTTGACAATGTCAAAAAAACAACGTGGATGATAAGGAGACGTTAATAAGTTGACTCACTTGATATGGTTTTCCTCTGTGTTACCCTGGCAGCGACGGTAGTGGTCCGGCCCCCTCTCCACTGATGTCCTTTCATCTTGCATGTGAGTGGCCCATGACTGTGTGTTTGTTGAGTTACAAAACACAAGTTGAAGAGTAAAGACTATGGGCCACGTCTCGTGTGTATGGTTTGTATTTGCCTTGTGTGAGATTTCCATTTCTATCACAGAGAGAGAGAGAGAGAGAGAGAGAGAGAGAGAGAGAGAGAGAGAGAGAATATTGTAAGAGTGATATTAATTTGTAATTCTGTTTGAGTTAGATTCAATAAATGTTAAGTGGTGATTTATGGGTAAATATCTTCTTTGTGCATTACATTTTTCAAAAAACTCTCACCAATATCCACCCCACAATTTTTTGGGTTCATTCTTTAGGCGTTGCAATTGCCACTTCTATTATCTAGCAACACCTTTCTCAATTATTTTTTTGAACTCCGAGCTCACCTTCGGCGGGTTTTCTCAATGTTTGACAAAGACAATGATCATGAATGGTAAAATCCTTGGTACACACCCATTGTTTCGGGTGTACTGTATGCCCTCACAAATTTTTGTGGCTCATTTTATTAATTTCTGTGGGCCAAAATATAAATTTTATTTTAGTTTATTTTACCATCTTGTGTGGCTTTGTATTACGATTTGTGGTCAAATTCATATCACTACAAAAAAAAAAAAAATTTGATCTTTAGTGACTTGTCACTAAGTTGTCAGTAAAAGTGTATTGCTGAAAGTACATAATTTTTCGTGAGTTGTCAGCTTAGTATAAAAAGCTGTCACTGGATACTTTTTAGCAATACAATTTTAGTGACACGTTGTTGTCACAACATTGTCACTAAAACTCAATTTTTTGTAGTGTTTTTTTGGTTATTTTTACGAATTTTTGTGATCCACAGATCCAGTAGATGGATTTTTTCTATCCAAATTTTGTGGTTCTAAAAGTCGGTTCAAAAGTGACAGCAAAAAACTTGTCAGTTTTTGTGGTGTTGGTTACGATTTTTTTTTGTGTCGTTTATGAATTTTTATTGTCAAAAATATAATTTTTTTCGGTGTTCAAATATGAATTGTAGTGGAATACAAATTTTTGTAACCCAAAATTCAAAAGTGTATGGCCTGATTTGGCAAATAAACATAAACATGTTTTTTAGTTTATTTGGGGCCAATAAACCACATTCCTTTGGCAAAAAAATAAGTGGTGGTTTTTTTGGTGACACGTGTGTGTGGATCGACGGTCAAGATGGAAGAAGGAGTGGAATAAACCACTATTTGATACCAAATGAGTTTTATGGTTTATTGCTACATAAACCAAAAAAGTAAAAAACATGTTTATGTTTATTTGCCAAATACACCTCGTTTTAGGGTATATACTTTTGTTTTGATCAATTTTTAGGGTATATACTTGAACGCAATAATTATCGGATTTATCCCAAAGTCGTTGGATTGCCAGACTAAACTTGAAAGAAAAGTTGTAAAATCAATCTATTGGACTATCGTTAAGGTTTAAAAAGTGTATTGAAATGTGATGACGCTAGTGCCACGAGCTAGTGATAATGTTAGGGGTTGGAAAAGTGGTCTTGCCTTGGGACTTACCGGTTTGCTCTCACCTAAGTCTCAGGTTTGATTCCCATTGCCAGCAAACTTGTGTAGACTACTAAAGGTGCGCGCAAGCTGGCTCGGAGATCCGATTATCAAAGGAAAAAAAAGTTTGAGCCACGAGCAGTTTTCTACCATGACGTTTTGTTTGGTTTGGGTTTTAGGTTTGGTTTGGTTTGTGGGGTAATAATTTGAGGGATAAATGAAGGTAATAATTAGAAATATGGATAATGATTGGAGAGAGATAGAGAGAAATGAGAATAATAATTAAAAATAAGTATAATGATTGGAAAAAATATGAGTAACAATAGCGTAATAATTGAGAAAACCAGTTTGGAAATTCAAACCAAACAAGGCCACGCGTTTTTTGTCTCCACATGCATTCTCCTCTCCGATCTCTCTCTAGCATTAGCAAACCAAACTTCCAAATTTTTTTTCTACATCTAGTTAAACGAAAGAACTGAGAGAGCTCAAGATGCGGTAAATGCAAATGCAGGGTTGCAAAAGGTGGAAAAGATGAGACAACAGAAGGAAGGGGGTTTTGAACCGCCGCTAAAATCAGTGAATGTTCCCAAAATTGCTTGGCTGTGTTCGTTTACATGTTTATTTTAGTTTGGTTTTTCAATCAGTAGCTTATTTTTCTATTCAATAATTACTCCACATTTTAATTATTATTCTCATTTCTCTTTATCTCTTTCCGCTCATTACTCATATTTTCATTCATTACGCTATTTTTCTCCGCTTGTTACCTTCTTGTTCCGTTCATTTTCATACTACCGTTGCTTTTCTGTTTCGCCGTTTGTCAAAACATTTCTAGTGATTCATCTCCCATTTCCGATTTGATTCTCATTTGAATCCTCTAATTCGGGCAATTTAGGGTTTCTGAATTCCAAATGTGATTTCTTTCTTCAATTTGCTTATCCATCGTTCGAGTTTCTTTTCATAGTTAGGCTTTGGCAATAAAAGACGGGCGTGGTGAATTCCACCAGTCATGAGCAACCGCAGGTTCGTTTCTCACATTGCTGCCTAAAAATTCGATCTATTAATTACTGGTTACCTGCTCTTGTATGAGTGTATTGTAATGTAGACTCATACATGTGTTCATATCTATTTATTCTTGCAAGTACGCATGATTGAGTTGTTTCATTTTTGTTGATTATGATGTTGATGCCTTGTTTATTTCTGTTTTTGGATCTAGATTCGCAAATTGCAGAGGGGAAAGAATAGACATAGAAAAAGAGAGGAAAGTACAAAGAAGTTTTCTTATTCCTTTTTTATTAGGTTAGACCGTTAGAGAAAAGGAAAAGAGAAGAGAATGAATGGATGTTCGTCTAAAAGTCTATTTCTTTGTTTCTTTGCCAACTCTTGTTTCGTATTGTTTGTCTTTACCAACCTTTGACATTAGTGCATTTTTTCCCTCGAAAATAAGCCTGACATAAAATTCTAGTCGTGTTCTTCATATTTGAAGTTAGGAAAAATGACATGCGCCGCCCACATCAAGCTATGTATAAGGGCTGCCTGTCTGTAGAAAGAGAAACATAACGTGAATTTGGTCAACCTCATTATCATAACAAACTGTGAACATCAGAACAACTGATGCCATTGCCGACTCGCGAAGTGAAGCTCAATCTCTATTCATTAGTTCTGTGCTAAGATGTAGGATAAAGATCATACTAATACATGTAACTACTAAATAACCTGCCTTAATACTACCAGTAAATTAAGTTCACGACATAATTTTCAGGTCTAGTCATGGCTGTATAGTTGAAACTTTTCCATTCACAGGTTTTTTTTACGAAGTATCCTTTCTTCTTTTTTGCCAAGCACACACAGACATACTTGGTTATAGGGAAATAGGAATTTCAGGGCAGAAATCTTCAAATGCTACCAAAAGAAGAAACTCGGTGGACTTGACTGGTTAAATAATATGACCATATTCGGTGTTCCTGCACTGGTGTTCAATTCTAGGAGGATTTAGTTTTTGAGAGTATGGTTCTGCAGTAAAACGCCCTTGTAGCTCCTCGGTTCTTGGAGGTTTAGGGGGGCCACTGTTTCAGTGGTACTCTGAGAGCACCCACTTTGTGCATATTGCCAAAGGTTAGGTCTATCTCCAATCGTCCCCCGCCCATACCCCCAATGATTGGGGACTAGATGGGTTTTGTTATTGTTCTTCTTGTTGTTGTTGCTGCCCTAAAAGTGCTACACAAATAGTAGAGAACACCCTCCTGAATTTTAATTACAGGCTCCTATAGCAAAAACATCGATCTTGTTTTAGCAACCAAGTTAATTAATTCTAAGGTTCCTGAAAGACGGATTGACAAAGATTATACTACTGGATACACGGAAGTATAATCGATTGATTTTAGTTCTTTCCAGTTGTTCTCTCAATTATTGCAGTCTCAATTCTGTCATGTCTATTTTCTTACCACCAACTGTTAACCTCATTGGTCAGATCCATAAGTTGATTTTCATGTTTAAATGTGTGTTATTTTGTGATTCATGGTGTATTCGTTATGAACTAAATGTAAACAGTTTATGACTCTAAATATTTGTTAAAGGGTGGAAAATCAATTAAGATAGTGCCTACTCCTAACTGAGGTATAGAATGACCACATGAGTACTTGTTCCTTTTATGGGGATTTCTTTGACTTGTATGTCTGCTGTTAACCATATCTTCCAAATTTTGCCCCAATTCGCTTGGTGTTGTAGCACTACTAGTTGGTCACATTTTGGTTCAAAGTTGACAGATGTGGTAGCGGGCAATGGTGGGCCAGTAAATAAGTTGTTCAATGGTGCTGTGCATAATAGTAACTTTCAGCCAAATCTTTGACCCAACCAATCATTTTTGTAGTTTATCTGGGTGAATGTGCCATGTTAAAGTGGACTATTTGCTTGGCCACACCATCACCATAGTGTGCATTTCACTACAGATGGATGTCTTAAAATAAGAAGGTGAGACTATACTTTTGGAAGTTCTGCAAAAAATTGTACTGGGTAATGATGGTAGGTGTAGGTCTATGTAGTGAAGAGTTGATTCTGAATGTTTTAAAATTCCATACAAGTTATTACGTATTTGGCCATCAGAAAGATGCCAACAAGGGCTTATCCGATCACAATTGGGTGATAAGATGCGTGAGTCCATGACAAAGGTCTTAAACTCAATGACTTTTCAATATCCATCTAGATCAACCAATGACAACCACAATCCATTTTTGGAGAGTATGATCTGCACATGTCTTCTAAATCCTATGCCCAATTTGAGTGATTCGGCTTTGTACTCCATCGATATGGTTCCGATGTCAACTGGAGTTGCATTGAGAATATCTTGGAAAGTTTATAAAGGGGGTCTTTGATAGTTTAGTATCTTTTTGGTGACGGTCAGTGTGTTTTTCCAAAGCTTTGGTTTCCTTATGTCATAACTGGGGCTGCTAAACTTATTTGAAGATGCTTGTCTAGAGGCAATGCAAATTAAGTGCTGAAAAGATTAGCTGTCTGGTTCTATTTGTTTTGACGTAAAATGTTTTCCTGACAAATAAGTTACCTATTCCTGTTGTTTGGTTAGCAATAAGTAAAGCATTTCTTTAGCAAAAGCACTTCTACATCATAGGGCGAAAAATGATGTAGGTTCCAAATACTTGTTGAGTCATTTCCACACTCAGTCGGTGCCTTTGGAGCTTCTGGCATCTTCTGATCAGTGGACTTCCTCCTGCTCAGCCTTGGTCTTTCATCAAGCTGGAGGTAAAGAACTTTTTAAAAATTTACATTTCCCAATCTTGAGGCTGCCAGTTTATCCATTGGTGTTTTCAAGTTTATTTAGAAGCTTTGAATAGGGCCGTACAAAAATGTGACTTGTGTTTGGGTGCAATTTTGGGAATTGTAACAACTTGATGGTGTGTAAGAATTGAGAAGCACTACTCAACAACAAAATGCAACGCACCCTTTCAATTCTGTCTTGTAAGCAGGCTCTGCTCTACTTTGAGCTACTCCTAACCTCATCAAATACCCTTTTGGTGTTTGTGTGTAAACTGTACACATAAGAGGAAGCACCCTGCCCTCAAATGGGCACCCTTAAAGGCGCATTAGTAGATCATAACTTTGGAGTGTTTGGTCTACGTTGAGGGTTTGCGCTACAGATATTTCGAGAAGGTCAAAGAAACATTGCAGACGGTGGGATCTCTCAATAAGTTGAACTATTTTGGGTGAACTCAAGAAGTGGAGTAATTCAATATTTACCCTTTATGAAGTGGTATCTGCTTCATTCATATCTGTACTTCCATACCAATTTGTTTCGTCTATTTTGGGAAATCTAACTTGTTAAGGAGAACATAATTGTTGGACTTCAAAATTTCAAACTTTCGAGACTTATCCTTCAATTTGTAAGTTAAATGCTTGATGGAATTCAAATTAAGAAAGGAAAATGCATCAATGAAAATAGGAAAAAGTGGACTAACAAATTTCGGACAGAGGCAGTGGGTGGATGAATGGACCCTTGGTTTTTTGGGAGTTGATATATCATTTACAGGATGTTTTTTTTAAGGGCGGGTTGGGGTGGAAACTTCTCTTTTCTTTTACGTTTCATTGATCTCTAATGTCTTAAATGTGAAGCATGCAGTGGACTGCTTTTCTTTGTCATGGTGCTTTTTCTCTCTGTTTATATTGCCATCCACTCCATGCATATGCATAGAAGTATATAATGCCATAATGGGGATATGGTAGTTTCTGTTCAGTTTTGTGATGTCCATTGTTTTTGGCAGTGTGGAAATTTCCATTTTATTGTTTGTTTGTCTGGTATTCTAAAGTTCTGGTGTGGCCAATCTTTATGCAGGGATTACCGTGCCTCTAAGGCGGCACTCTTTGATGGCTTTGATAACATTGAGGAAGGTGGCATTCGGGCCTCTTCCTCTTACTCTCGGGACATTGATGATCATACCAATGACAAAGCTATAAATAGCCTGGAAGATAGAGTCAGCTTCCTAAAGAAAGTGAGTTCCACAGAATCACAAGCTCTTCATTTTTACAGTGAAGATCTTATCTGCTGCTTATCTTCTTTAGCATGTACATATGTGCTTGATATTCTTTAGAGGGGTTTCTGGCTGTGTTTTAGCCTCTTAATAACTGTTCTTTTTTTTTTTTTTTGATAAGTAAATAATTATATTAAAAGAAGAGCATGAAGGGAAATCAACCAATACACAAGACAAAGGTCCTATACACTTCTACGAGAACAAAACCAGGCACTATACAGTATACACTGCTACGAGGACAAAAAAGGTTAAACCAATCCAAAAATTGGTCGAGAGTAGGGTTACATTCTCCCTTATCCCAATTGTACAAGCTATCCAGCCCAAAACTTTTGATTCTAAACAGAGGTTTCTCGATCCCTTCAAAACATCTCAAATTTCTCTCCCGCTAAAGGATCCACATCACGCACAGAGGAATCATGGCCCAAACCCGCTTCCTTTTCTTTCCCACTTTAGCACTTCTCCAAGCAATCAGGAGTTCCATAACATTCCTAAACATGACCCACTGCATCCCAAATAACTGTTCGAAGTAGTTTTGTTGAACTCAGTGTGATTGTGTTGTCTACTCTTCCTACTTCACCATGCACTAACATCATCTTGTATTGACTTCACTTTTTTCCAGTCAGATTTCCTAGTTTTCGGTAAGATACACAGTGAAGCTTGAAACAGCCAAAGTGGCCATCAACAATTAAACAAGTGACTCAATTGCGACAATTTCAATGAATTTCTAAACTAATATGGAGAAAAAGGTTCGGAAATGATTTGTTTTGAAGAAACTAAGATTAAGTAGAAAGCAATAATTGAAAGTGGTGAAAACTTTGAGAGATAGAATCTAGGATTTTGAATTTACTACCACTGCATAAACAAGATATGTGTAGACTCGGTTTACAAGTCAAATAAATTACAATTATTGTTAGGGATTGCAATCCCTGTCCATAGTCGCTAAGAGGATCGTTACGTTTTGTCAATTGCATATATTATCGAATAGCACCAACCGTCATACTAGTACGGTCTGTGTCGATGCACGAAGTCCCCAATAACGTAACTCGTCTTAGAAGGATGAAATATCTCAATCACCCAAATGTCAAACAAATTAAACTATTGCCTGTACGTAATTGATTATGGATACAAATACGTGATACACAGATTATTCAATTTTCATTTTCATATCATAGAAACAAAGAAGTCCTAGTCATACCATCGAATCTGAATAGTGCACCTAAGATCTAGACCGGGAAAAAAAAATTGCTTGGAAGGAAGCTTCATCTACACCCTTGAGGATAGATTTAGCCATTCATGGTGGTTCAAGTCTTGGAGATCGCTATATTCTCTGCTCGCCTCCCCTCTTACTCTCGAGAATGTTTAGATCTTGAAAAGAATTAGCGAATCCTTGGCCTTGCCCCTTCAAAACTCACCAGAAATATAATTTTTATCAAAAATCTCTGTCTGCCATCCAGAAAGCTGGGCCACTGTCTAGACAGAAAATCCAAATGTTTCAAACTTTGGCTTGACGCCCAGCAGTAAACCATGCGGGAGAATGTGCTGGATTTTTCTTGTCCAGTAACCTCCAAGGCCTTTCTTTATGGCGGCAACCATCGAAAGGCCTCTCATCAGCCCTGTTTCATGTCCAAAGGTCCTCGGAATCTGCAAACATGAGAAACTCCCTAAGCAAAACAAGTAATAAGATAAATAGGCTAAACATACAACTCCGTGGGCTTAAATGAGTACATTTAAGCAGTTATCACAAGGCAGCCAGAGACTAATTGTAATTTGTATGAGAGGGCTAAAAAGGGAGGCATGAAATCTAATCATAAAGCTCACCGAAAGAGGATTATCGGAAAGGGGAACTGTTTTTTTTTTTTGTTTTTTGGACAGTGATAGGGGAACTGTTTGCTCCATGCCATATTACCTTTCTACCCTGACAACAAATGTAGAACCACACTGTAGATAGTGACCAAGGGAAGAAAAGGGGACCCAACAACCCTCAAACCCAGAGTGCCGAGCTAAAATAATCCCAAGTACCACGAAGTAGTGTCTCTGGTTGTACCCCAAAAGGACTATCCCTTGATCAAAACTCCAAGGAATAGTTCTGAGTTCAGATTTCTTTTCTGAATTTTTGGATGGCAATGTATATGGAAATCAAGTTTGGTGATTTTTATTTTCAATTGGACGAGGCTTTTGTAATGCTACGACAAAATGGGGTGTTAATGGGGAGGACCACATCAGATTGCTTCACACCATGGCTTTGTTTTTGAACCTTGATCTTTGCCACTAGTATGACACGTAATTTCTTAAAATGCTGTACTCTTTGCCTGAATAACTTACGGCTCAAATTTTCTCCCATTGTATGTTTTTCAACGCCAATCTTGGTCAAGCTTACCTGCCTAGGCATGTTAGCACCCCGTGTGGCCCATCACTTACATTAACCCCTTGCCATTTTTGTGTAACCCCCTTTACAATGTTATTTCCTTCTTTGAATTGCTCAGCCTACCCAAGTTTCTCCATAAACAAGACCCTAAACAATGACATCTTCTTCAATGTCATCCTCATGTTCGATAGCTTGATATACATTGTTGAGGCCATTTCCTAATAGCTTCAACTTTTGGGACAGTTAGTATTTGAACATTGTATCAGAGCTAAAGTTGTGAGAGGTCTTTGGTTTAAGTCTCTTTATTTGCATAGAGGCCGGGGCAACCGCGATGTGTGTGCGATTTTGGGGATTTTGCACCAAAAACTTCATTTCAATAATCATTCTACTTCTACACCAACAAATGTACCGTAATCAAACTCTAGACATGGGCAATTTGCTAGTAAAAGAGGATCTCACCTTTTGTTTTTCCTTGAAGAGTATCATATCAACATATGATATCCATCTTTGACGCCACAAACAAAATCTAATCTCTGGTTCCTTATTTGCCATAATTCCTCACAGTAATCTATGGGGCAACAAAATGGGGTGGGATTTAGTATTCTTTTCTTTTGAACTGATATAGGATTTGGTAACTGCTGTTTGTTGAGTGGTTTTGAAATGGTATAGGATTTTGTAACTGCCACTAATTTGTACGTGGGTAGTGTGTTCCAGGTGTCTTTACATTTTACTACCCATGCGGTTATTGGTGCAAGGTTAACTAAATTGTGGAACCTTTTATTTTAGGGGGTGATTTTGGAATAGCAAATTTTGAGCCAGCCTCAAAATTTTGTCCACACAAAAGTGTTGCTCCCCTTTATATGTTAGAATAGATTTGTTTCACATTTGCATAATGTTTCTCCCCTTGGCATCCTTTCGTAGTATGGATGGATGTTTTCATCTTCATGTGCAAGGCGGTTGCACTTGAGGGAGGGTGTTGAATAGTTTGAAATACATGTTGGGCTCATTTTCTAACAGCTCGATCACGTGCTTTAGGCGATATCTAAGAATATTATCTTAGCAGATCATATTCTCTAAGAAAATTCCTCGGCTTGATTGTTGTCATATTTTCCGTTGCAGGAAGCATCCTTTTCCTCCTTTCTCTGAGGGAAGGCGCAAGATTGATCGCTCTTGTGATAGGATCATTCTTTCTTCTTCTTCACTGCGAGTCTTGCTAATCTAAACTGCAGCATGCATCAAATGACATGTTGATAGCTAAAAAATTGCCAGGACAAGGGTTTTCTATATACCATGATCAGCGAACAAATTTTTTTAATAACCTTGAAAGCTATGTGTAGCAAGCTAGATGCGAAAGACCAAGTAATGAAGATGGGATAGATCATGAGATGCAAACACCTATAATTGAAAAAGTTGGTAGTGTGTCAACAAATAACAGGAATACATAGGTCTGAAAACAACAAAAATACTTTTTTGTTAATATGTAAATAATGAAATTTGAAAAAAAGCATTGAGGGAATGCTGCTCGTATACAAAAAGTGGCCAAAGACAAATAAGCCCTACACACTACTTGAAAACACCAAAAATGCAGTAATCCATGTTACCCCAGATCAGTAATCAATCCCTTGTTTTGGTTCTCCAACAGAAAATGTTAGTTGTCTTAGATTGACCTTCATATTCCTAACATCTTCAATACGACATATAAAATCTAGGACCAAATATCTAGTGATCCCTTCTGCAGCAAACACCCAAGCAGCCACCCTAGCTATCACTAAATCAACCAGCTCAGATCTACTTACCAAAAAAAAAACAGCTCAGATAAAATTGCAAAGAATAATGTTCCCTCAATATTTATTTTAACATGTTTGAATGTATAGCCAAACTACCAGTTTCCTGCAACAATCGTATGTGATGGGCACACCCAGAAAATTCCCCATTAATGCAAACATCCCGACCAAACCTTCCAATAAAAATCTTAATATCATATTGTCTACAAATTCATCAAAAGCACCACAGTAAGGGTTTTGCTTGGAATAACCTAGGCTATGAAGCACATACACAGATCCGGAACACGATTATGACACGATACGGATACAGAGATACATGAAAATGAAAAAATAGGATACGGATATGTCAGGAATGTGTTATATTTTGATACGTTGGATACATAAAAATGAAAAAATAGGATACGGATACAGAGATACATGAAAATGAAAAAAGTTATATTTTGATAATTATTAGTCTCATAATAGTTGTCCTTAAAAAAAGCAACATAAGCATGTACTATACGAGAAAAATTCCAACGTGGTACTCTTTCTGAAGCCTGAGAAGTTGTTTTGTGGAGCTACTGTATATAAAAGTGATTTCTTACTTCAATATTTTTTTTTTTTTTTTTGCGTGAAGTTTTCGTGGTTTATTGATTTGTCTCGATGAGAAGAATCCAAAAAGTATAAAAGTAGGTCAAAATTAATTTTATTGCTACATCCTAAAAGTAGGTCAAAATTTAGCTTTGACCATAGTTTTATACTTTTTGGATTCGTCTCGTCAAGCCAAATCAATAAACCACGAAAACTTGACGCAAAACTAACAAATGTAAATTTTTTTTGAACAAAGACAAAACAATAAACCAAAAACCAGTTTATTGCTTTTTTGCCAAAGTAGCCATTGTGCGGTTTTGTGTGTCCGAGGGTGAGTACCTTTGTTGAGTGTTCGTAACTTGAAAAGTGAGAAGAAAGCTGCGAAGACGATGAATCGAATAGGTGTCAATCGCCTGGCTCTAGGGTTTGTTTAAGACTTCTTCTCTATCGAGTATGTATATTTTATTTGCAGTTCCCCCCTACTAAATTACTTAATTCTTTAAAAGTTACATTCTAACCCCGCTACATCCTAAAAGTATTCCCCGCCGTTTCCCTAATTATTTTGCTTGTAGGTATCTGATACGTATCTAATACCCTTGCGTGACTTGTTTCAGAGTATTCGTGCTTCATAGAACCTAGGTATTGGTACTAAGTTCTAACCATCTGAAAGCTTAGACAACAAAGTAAAAGTTGCCACAC
This sequence comes from Gaultheria prostrata, assembly GCA_036023075.1. Classification (NCBI taxonomy): domain Eukaryota; kingdom Viridiplantae; phylum Streptophyta; class Magnoliopsida; order Ericales; family Ericaceae; genus Gaultheria; species Gaultheria prostrata. The sequence continues at coordinate 18,217 of JAXBDA010005034.1, forward strand.
ATGGGCGATTTTGCATTTTTTTTGTGCATGGGAACCCCAGTTTCATCGCTTTTGGATTTAAACCTTTGTGCTTGTATCAATAAGTATAATACTTTGATGAGACTTATGACCTGGAACTTGATCTGAAACTAATACATCTTCCTAAGCAACAATTTCTCTCTTGGCAGTTAACAGGTGATATACATGGGGAGGTGGAGAGCCATAACCGCATGTTGGATCGAATGGTAAGTTGGTTACTTTGGAAGGAAGTAAATCCAGTTTGCTTTGTTTGGTATTTCAACCATTTATACTTCTACTTCAGGGCAATGAGATGGATGCATCGAGGGGAATCATGTCAGGAACTATGGATCGGTTCAAGATAGTAAACAAACTTTCTCTGCTGAACAATCATATCTTTATATCTGTTGTTTGTTTATAGCTTTTGGCTAATGACTCAATCTCTTACTTGTGGACTTGTTTCTGTTTTAGGTACTGGAGAAGAAATCAAGTCGGAGGATGTGTAAACTAGTGGCATATTTTGTCGTTTCTTTCTTTGTCATATACTATTTCATTAGGTAAACCATCCATCTCTGGTTTCTATTATGCCATAATATGACCCATGTTTCTGTGTGTGTGTTTTTGTATGGAATGACTTTGATGCATGCATCTGAGTCTTAAAATTCATCTTTGGAGTGTACTGGGATGCCACTGGGCTTACAGCATCTATTTGCTTTTCCGAGAGAAAGTGATCTTTAAATTTTCAGAAGATTGGGATGAACCATCCTTTTATTGCCCGTTGAACCAGGGTTATGATTTTGCAAATCTAACTGCATATGAACTTATTTGTCGTCATCCATCAAGTAACGCCTAAAAGTCATACACAAACCTGTAAGCCTCATACCTCTTTTCCATGAGTTGCTTGTTGGTTGTTTCTGTGGAATTGTTTGCATGTAGCGGTAATTAGTGATGAGTCTGTTTCCTGTATAATTGGGCTTAATCAAATCCATGCATATATCAGATGCCTAGACACGCTAACAAACGCACACGGGAGAGTGAATATTTGCACGTGCTCGCATATCATAAGGAATAGCAAATTCCTGCTATTGATGTTCTAACTGACCTTTCGTATGCAGGGTTTTCAGATTTTTCATGAATGGTTAAAGTTGAATTTTGAAGCCGGACAGATACTCTGATTAAACAGGTGGATGTTAAAACAAACAGAATTAGACTATAGGGTTTTGGAAGTTTCCTTCCACTGATTTTTGTTGGACAGCTGGGAGAAAACACTGCGGTTTTGAATTTTGAGCCTAGTAATCCAAAGGTAATTTTAGGAAGTTGTAATTTTTATGCTTAAATTGATCGTCATTATCTTGTGCTGGTGGTTGGCATCTCTTAGGTTATGTAAACCTGAATAATCCCTAGTTTCTACACAGAATTGTTGCTGGCTACACTGTATTCTAAAATGTATTTGACATTTTCTGGGGGTGCTGTTTGGCTGTCTGGATAGAGGAATAAAGTTGCCTTGGGATTTGTTATACTCTGTTCTTCACCTTATTTATGAGGTCTGTGTGAAAAACAAACATAGATGAGGGGTCTCTGTGAAATTTCACCCAGCCAATTAGCGATACGTATAACGTTTAGAAATGCCCAAACAGACCCCTCGTCTACATGAAATAAAAAAACAGCTAACTTTGTTAATGGGATGAAGTAAAATGACGATTCTAACCCTTAAAAGATCGCCTACATTGAGCCTGTCATCTATGAAAATCGCCTACACTGCTCATTAGTGCTGCTCTAGACCACGAATGAAGCATGGTAATGAGCACAAAAATTGATTTGGATCTTTAGGCCTGAACTCCCTGCTGCCTTTCGACTTTGATTTGGGGGCCTAGTTTTGCAGCAAAATGTTTCTGTAGCTCCTCGGTTCTTGGATATTAGGTCTATCTCCATTCGTCCCCCGCCCATACCCTAATGATTGGAGGCTAGATGAGTTATGTTATTGTTATATTGGTCTGGTAGAGTTACTAATTCAGGATATACATTCTTTACAATAATCTCTGGTGGGTAGTTATTTAACTGATCAATTAAATACGGCATTAGTTACCTTGTTACCGATTAAAAGTTCCTCAATGTTTATGCAGGGAAAAAGAAATTTCCTTCATTAACTGAGCTCTTTCATAGTTTTGGGGTAGTTTCCCAAAATAAATTACTTGGCTTTTTGGGTTGTCTTTATTCAGATTTTTTTTCACGTTTTTTAGTTTTGCGTCAAATTTTTGTGGATTATTTGTTCGTTTATCGAAAAAATAAAAATTTTTGACTTAACTTTTGTTTTGAAATATTCAAATTCTAGCGCTTTTAGGCTGGCTAAAAGTTCTAAAAAGTTAGGTAGTATTTCTTAAAGAGAAAACTCAAAAAGCACTTTTAGTTAAATAGTAACTTATTTTGAAAGACTACCCAAAGATCAATTCTGAAATAAATACTTCAGTACCGAATAAAATGTAAGATAAGATACATGCAAAATACCAAACAACATTTTAGAAATCTAAATAACATGTTGGGCCCGTAGTGCCCTATGAATTTGCTTATACAATGTCACTCCCTGCGACTGCTCTAAAAATAAACTTCGGGTGCAATGCCGAATTCAATAAAAGACTTGATAGAATTCATTCCTAACACCAATTGATTTTAAGAGAGATGGTGGAAAAGCGGTCCGATAAGTGGTATAAGAGCTAGGATGTCATGGGTTCGACTCGTGGGAGTATTGAATTTCGGATACATTATCGAATGCCATAAAATACGTAATTGAAGCCATCCCTAACACCATTAGTTTTAGGAAAAATTGTGAAAAAACAGTCCGACATAACCCATGTGAATACTTTTAACGTTGTCAAATATGTATCATTCTTCATCTCCCGGTGCATAGTATTTATCACCCATTACGTTTCCTTTGCAAGATTAATATGGTCTTACATTGTTTTCTTGATACGGACTTGTGAGAGACCTCGAGTCAAATTATATTAATTGCTTGCATGATGACCCTCTTGGTAAGGACCAGACCTCTCGAGGGAGATATCGAACGGGTACATGCCGATATTTAGTATACTACTAGTAGTGGTGCACGTGCTTTGCACGTGGGGGTTCTTTCTAAGAAGGTGTTTGAATTGTAAAGTCACATAAATTTGATTGTTTGTTTTTTGTTCCTTCAAAACAATATATAAAGAGTCTTGCTATTGTAAGCTCATTTGGCTTACAAAAAGTACAAGAAAAAACATAGGAGTATGATTTAGCACCCGACATATGATTTAGCTTTGAATAGATATGCTTCAGCCTGAGGATGAGCCTATCTTGACGGAAAGACTATTTCTTGCCTAAGTATCCATCCTCTACCAAACTCCATTCAATAAGCAAAGCATACAAAACTTGATTATGAATTGATAAGTGAAAGTGGAATCGCAATTCATAGCATGATTTTTCAAGCCAAAAAAAAAAAAAAAAACTAAACAAACTACCTATTGGCTTTCTAATGCCTGATGGGTGGATCTTCCCCATCAGATCAAAGTGCCTAAACTTCATTGTTCCTAAAAAGGGAAGCCATTCGCAAAGGGTCAGAGAAGTACCAAATACAGTATGCCCACATCCGTTGCACCAAAAATTATTCAGTGATTGAATCAAACGCTTGGCAGACATAACTCCTATGGCAAACAGTGATATGATTTTTGGGTTATTGAACCATTATAGAGTACTACAAATAATGGTTATGGAAGCGTGGATGACGAAGAAGTTTTAACTTGCTGTGTCATGGTTGCGGAAATCTGTTAATTTTTTTGTAGACAAATACATTCATCCTTCTATAAGATGGAGAGAATCAATTAGAGCGAATTTAATGGATCATTGGATTGAAAATCCGATTCCAGAAAACACTCACATACAATCTAATTCTTTTTCTTTTTTTCCAAACACAAACAAGAGGAGGGAAAGTCAAAATGTGAAATATTCGGATGCAATAAAATAGCATACTAACATAAGCAGACACAAATGTCTGTCGACTTTTCTTATACCCAAACTACCCTTGCACCATTTCCTACACCTTTTCGGCTTTTCCTACACCCAATCACTTCAATCTTAAGGAAACGATGCCTCCAAAAGGACCAAAACAAAACGACACAAGAAAACGATACGGCAACCTGGTGGCAACAAAACCTCTCTCTCCTCTCTCTCTCTCTCTCTCTCGCGCGCGCGCGCAAAGTGGTGGGCAACCTCATTGAAACAAAATTCTTTTGGACCATCTCTCCTCTGCAACGGGTAGAGGGTGAGACCTGAGTCCTCCCAACGCCTCCACCAGTGCCCACTGCCAACACCAGCGTCCAACGCCCCCCAAATCCATCAGCGCTGTTCTTCGTTTGCTGTTGCCAATTGCCCAGAATCTCTTCTTGCCGGAGTTCTCTCGACTTCAAATGGTAAGCATTAAACATCTTAATCTAAGGCCGATTTTAGATCATAACAGAGTTGTGGTCTTGCCAACCAGTTATTGCATTTGAGGTGTTCGACAAATTGTTTCTGATCTCCATTGAGTATAGATAGTCCAAACAAGTTGCACAAAATACATTGTAATTACCCGTCTCTTTGATTATAATTGAAAAATCGACATTCAAGATTACGCTGCAAAGATAAATTAATCGAAGAGAAAGAGGACCTAACTGAAGATGCTTCGGGTCGTGAACTCCAATTTGTTTCGGTAGGCACCATGTCCTGTACCTGACTTCATAGCCTTTTGAGTTAACTGCTTTATTGGATAAAGAATTTAACATGCTAGATTTTATTTGATTTTATTCTAACGCTTCAATTTGTAGGCGAGCGTAAGAGATTTTTTTGTTTTGCTCACTTTGCATTTTTCCTTTGGACTCGACAGTCAACACGTACAATTTACGAATTCTCCGTAGCATTCATGGTCACTTGAATCTGCAATGTTTGCTCAAATTGATTGGAAATCAAAAAAAATATTATGTCAGATTGAGGAATAGGAAAATTCATCCTTACTTATCAGAAGAAAATGTGGATCTTGAGATGTTCAATTAAGAAGAGCATTGTATTCATGGCATTGTTCAAATATTCCAACATTGTATTCAACAGGTTCTTGATAGCAAGAGGTGGTTTTTGATTGTTACCTAATGACCAATTCAAGAAATTGGAAATATCATACGTAGTATTTATTTTTGTGTTCGCACGTTTGCTATTTTGTTTGGTGAAAATCAAAATAAAATATACTCCTCTTTTCTCCCACTTTTCCACGAATAAATGTGAAGACCACACACACGCAAGTTACTGCACAACAATAACCTACACATTTTCCTTCAATTCCCACCCTGTTTTTCTCCCTCACGTGCCAAGCTGCGCTGGTGGAGAGGGACAACGTACACCTACATCATCGTAACTTCTATAGGTGGATGTTCACAGAAACCGCAGATAAACAATTTGCAGAGTACCCATTCAATGTGAAGGGGGAGAAAGGTGAAGATGAATATAGAACCCAAGATGTAATCATACAATTACACGTCTAAAGTACAAAAGATAGTAAAACAAACAGACATGGGTGGAAGGACATTTGGGACTAACCTAAGATAGAAGAAGGTGGTTCTATTAGAGAATCGGAGAGAAGAAAATGGAGAGCAGGTGGTTATAGAGGGGAAAACTGAAAATGGAAAGGTGGGTATAAGGAGTTGTTTGTCAATGTCAATTTTGTTTGGGCGGTTTATTGTTTCCAAAAATGAAAATATACCCAATGTTTGTATATTTGATTGTGTTGGTAAAAAAAAACAGTGAGAGAAAATTAAGCAAGGGAATTCAACATTTTTCCCTGTTCTACATGGCTGGGGGTAGATACAAGGTCTTTCCTGATTAACCCATTTCCTCAGGATGTTTTGTCCTCCTATTCTCAACTTAGTAATGGGAATTGCCAATAAAAAAAACAAAAAAAAAAACGTAGTAATTGGAATTTGGCTTTATGTGGATTTCTTTGAATTTACTCCCTCCGTCCCTTTTTAAGTGATCCATACGGGAATACGTGCAATTTCACACCCTTAAAAAACAAAACCTCTATATAATTTTTTAATTTTTTATACCAATGAGCACTTTAATTTGGTGCCAAAAAAAATAAAAAATATTATACGGAAGTGCCTTTTTTAACGTCCACAAAAATAGACGTTTCCCAAACGGATCATTTAAAAAGGGACGGAGGGAGTACTAACTTTGGAGACCTTTGTTTGTTGTTTTATGTCCTTTTTATGTGTTCTTGAAGTTGCTTTGATGAATATTTTGTCTCTTTAATGATGGTGCCGTTGGTGATGTCTAAAGTTGGTGCTGCTGTGGGACATAGTTAAGAATCCTAATACTGCTATCACATGCTAATGTCTAATGAATTTTTGGTGCTGGCTTCCTTTGTTTTCTTGTTTTCTTTGTATATAGGGTTGGCTTCTAAGTTCTAACCATCCCTATCTTCCGTATCAATGTACCCCCGGTAAAAGATTTTATTAATAGCATAGAAATCAATACATTAAAAAAAGATGTTTATCTTACTCTAAAAAACACTAACTAATCGGGAGGTCTAGATTCCTAACTTTTCACACTAGAACCTCTCAGCAAATCTTGTCAACTTGTCGCCAATCTCCGAACAAACTGAAAAAAACAACTCTCGAATATTCTTGTACTCCTCCTACTATCTTTGACGATCACTTCTATGCTCATCGGACTTGTCAGGGTCACTGATAAAAAAATACAGCACTCGAGGCAGCGAGTTCGGGACCATCACCGCTTTCCTTCGTTAGAGAACCATAACCACCACCACTATCGAAATCCGGACTGCACCTCAATGATGAAGGTATGCCGAGAGAGAGGAAAAGAAGGGATAAAACAAACACAACTCTCAGATTTGAGATCGAGAAAAAAAACCCTCACTGAAAAAGAGGAGTTCTTTAAAGTGATAAAAGCCATAACTAAGGAGGGAGGACAACACTCATCAAGGGTAAAGCTCTCCCTTCCGCCGTGCATGAGGGTGGTGAAAGGAATGAGGGGAAGGAAGAGAAGCGGCTAGGGTTTTTTGTTTTTTTGGAGCGATGCTCTGGAGAGAGAGAGAGAGAGAGAGACTTTTTTTTTATCATTGATAATTGGGTTTTTTTTATCCCGATCAACTCCTACACTTTGGCCAAACCAGTAATTCTCGCTTTGTTCGTTTCATAGTTTTAGCTCAATTTTAGTTTTGTTTTGTAATCATTACGCCTATTTCACTACTATTTCTCTCTCTATCTCTCTCCAATCATTGCCCCTATTTTCAAAACTAAACTAAACTAAAATTACTAAACGAACAAAGCGAATCGAGACTCTTCAAGTGAAGTGTTAATGCAAGTTTTGATCTTTTGAAAGGTACAACTAAATTTAATGACTTAACGACAGGAATAATCTACTCTCTGTACAAGAAATTTGGAGTTGCTATGTGTCTAGATTTAGATTTCTTACCTTCCTAATTACATAATTTTTTTTGGGCGGAGTGGCTAATTACAAGTGGATCATAACCTGGTTCGTGCTTCCTTACGCATATCTTGTGAATCATACACCAAAAATTAGAAATTCAATTATGTTTGACACAGTTATTGCATAGTTCCTATTGTAATTTTGTGACTATTTTTTATCACTTCCGCCCGAAAATAGTTTCAAGATTCGAATTTCATCATAGTAAATTCCTTTTGATTACTTCACGTGCAAAGCACGTGTCACTCTACTAGTATATGTTAAAGTGTGGGAAACACTTTTGTTTCTTCCGTCTTTTAAAGTAATACTTCATCCGTCCCTTTTATAGTGTAGACATTTCAATTTTGGGTTGTCCCTTGATAAGTGTGTGTTTTGAAAAGTTAGTGGGTACATTTCTTATTTTGCCCTTAAAAGTAGATTCCTTTTTGAAAAGTTAGTGGGTATTATTATATTGATAAGGGTAAGTAGTGGAAAGTAGATGTAAAA
>JAXBDA010005035.1:0-26196 GCA_036023075.1 Gaultheria prostrata
GACGAGACGAATCTAACAAGTATGAAATTAGAGTGAAAATTAATTATTTTTTGAATAAAGCCAAAATTAAACCAATAAACCACGTATTTTTGGCTTTATTAAAAAAAAAATTAGGTTTGACTATGATTTTATACTCTTTAGATTCGTCTCGTCGAGAGGAACCAATAAACCACAAAAATTGATGCAAAACTAACATTTGCGAATTTTTTTTGAATAAAGACAAAATGAATAAACCAAAAAACCAGTTTTAGTGGAACAGGGTGGTTTTAGAGTTAAAACAAAACCAATTTTTTTGGGGAATTTTTTATTAGTGGAATAGAATGGTTTTTTGAGGTGAAACAAATACAGTTTATTTTTAGCGGAACGGGGCCTCAACAAATGAACTTAACAAAGTAGAATTGCAACAATAACTTAACAAATAAAATGACCTACTGTTCACTCACTTAAAGTGTTACAATGACCAAATTAACCCTTTAATGCTTGTGTTTAACCAAATTAGCCTTTCAATGCTCATGTTTTACACGTTCTCCCGTTGGTAGATATGAGAGTTAGTAATATTTTTTTTTTTCATTTTGTACAGGGAGTTATAATTATATAATGAGAGTTTAATTTTTAGTGTCTAATGAGAGTTTATTTAATAATGAATTCAATAGGTTTGGGAAAATTTGCGAGCCTGATTCAATGGTATTGGGTGTTAAATTTTGTTTGTTTGTTTGAAAGTCGTAAAATATAAGAATAAAAAAATTTAGAAAGATATTTGAATAGAAAAGTAGAAGTTGAAAGAAAAAATTGTTTAATATAGTAAAGTTAGAATAAAATTCTGTGAATTTTTGAAAAAAAGTGACTTGATAAAAGCATAAAATGTACTTTTAAGGCTAAGTTTAGTCCAAAATATAGAGAGCCTGATAATGATGCTCTTAGTATAGTTTTAGAACACAACTTTGGGACCTTTGGCCTATTTTGGCGAAATAATTTAGAGATTATTATCTTTATTCAAACTTTTTTAGTATTTGTTATTGGGGTCAATTTTTTTGGTGAGTTATTGGTTCGGCATGACCGGAGGAATCTAAAAAGTAATAAATTCGGTTCAAAACTATTTTTTTGAATAAATACAAAAATTAACCAATCATTGATTCGTCCCAATGAGAAAAATCTAAAAAATAAGAAATTATGTTCAAAACTAAATTTTATTAAATAAGGGAAAGAAATATTTTTATCTTTATGCAAAACAAAATCTAGTTTTGAAAATATTTCTTACTTTTTATATTCGTTTTGACAAAAAATAAAACAAAATGAATACAGTATTTTTTTTGTTTTTTGATAAGAAGACAACATGGAAATTTTTTTTTTTTGAACATGGGAAAATGATTAGCCTTTGTTATCTTTCACTGTCATCGCGGCATTGCCCACCCACTCCACGATACTGTCTCTCTCCCCCTCTCTAAAAATACACAGACATCTGCATTAGTCATTCAGTCCATTTACCAGTAGAAACAGAACAAGAGAGAGAGAGAGAGAGGTGGCCTCGGGAACTGGGTTCATAGGGATAAGAAGAAGAAGAAGAAGAAAGAAAAACAAAAATGACAAATAGCTAGAAGAGCAGAAAGCCAGAAACAGAAGCTGAAGAAGTTCCATAGCATTGCCAAAACTTGGTAAGAATAAAACCCACATTGTCCCCCTCCCCTCGTTCAGTGTTCTAAAAGAAGGTGCGGAAGGCCGAGTAGTCGCCACTTGGACGCTAGAAGGCCACTCCCGACTAGACGGACTAGCCCGACTAATTGTCGGACTAGGGGTCGAGTACTCGGTCTTGGAAGCTAGAAAGTGTCCGGCCGCCCTGGGAGCACCTAACGAGTTTCAGAAACTTGCCCCTCTTTTTCAGTTTCATCTGATTTTTCCCTCTGTTTGTTTCTCGTGAAAATTGTGAGACACAAAATAATTTGTCCTGTGTGACCTATTGTTTACTTAAATTATTTCTTATTTTTATTTATGCTTTTGCTTTGGGATACTTGGTCTTTACAAAAAGACAACAGTATCAAGTCTCCGTCCGATTTTTGTAGCTTCTCAAGTTTTACAGGCTTTTTGAAAAGCATTTTCGAATCTCAGAAAAGCTAGCTGACATCTATGTCTCTCCCATTGTTGTTGAAATAGCTTTCGATTGACCTCATTTTGCTTTGAATCTTGCTCTGATAGTGGATCGATCCTATCTTCAAATCGAGGTTTGTTTTTGTATTTCGGGACGACAATGCTCAAGTTTCTTTGTTGTATTTCTTAGTTTTCCAGAGTTTCTGAGTTGTTTCATTAGTAGCCAATCGTTGATTCAACTCGTTTTGGGTAGTGTCAAGTTTTTTCCTTTTCGTGTAAAGTTACTCCATATTATTAAACTAAAAACATATTTGAGTTTCAACCCCACTGTGTTTATTGAAGCAGCTAGTGCCGTCTGTCACGGCAAAAATGGAGGGAGTATTACTTTACTGACGAAATTACCCTTGGAAGGGTTTCCAGGAATTTTTTTGGCTACCGAATGTGTACCGCATGACCGAGCCTACGTGGGACCTGAACGTTGCATCCGGGCTGTCCAAAAGTGTATTGGACGGCCCAGATCGGTTGCCTCTGTCTCCCCTTTCTCTCTCCATAATCCGAACTATCCAAAACAGAAATGGACGGCCTAGATTGCGTGCGGGTGGTACCGTGTGGAACCCAAGCGCTAGTGAAAAACTGCTCGGTTTCCAGGGTTATTAGGGTACGGGTAAAGTTTCCCCGAAATTGTGAATCTGAAGCATTCATTATTCATTTCTCTGTGGACATTTTCGAGAACTTTTTCCAAACATTTTCATTCAATTTGCTCCATAGCCCACTGTGGCTTGGGTGGGTGGAGTTTTAGGTAATTTTGTAGCAAGATAACAGTATCTCAAGAGGGGTAATTTGGGTATTTCCTGCTAGCTGTTTTTCAACTCATAATCACCATCATGGTGATTCAAGCATGCCAAAACTTTTTTCAAAATTCAAACACTAGATTTATTAAATGTGAATTATCATGCAGTACAGTTTCGCTCCAGTAATTTGAATTGTTTGTTTATATTTGTTTGAGTTGTTGTGCTATTATTTTTGTCTATTAAATTATCCCGTTTTTATTTTTATTGTATTACATTAAATGACATCGGATTCCCTCTCTCTCTCTCTCTCTCTTACCTTGTGATTTTCTGAATTCTTGCAGGGTCTGTGGGGCTGGGAGCATTGAAGTAGAAAAGATCTCATACACTGCTGCTTTTTAAAAATTTTGTGGGCCTAAAGGCTTTTTTGAACTATGCAGACACCAAAGGCAAGGTAACTTCAATGGCCTTGATGGGTGTTCCCTTAAAATCTTGCTAGGTGGAATTTATGGTGCTGTTTTCTTACCCCAAGGAATTTCCAGATTTTATAACTTCACAGTAAAATATTCACCAAATATTCTATTGATTCCCATTGTTTTATCTTTTTCTGCATTGACGTTGAAAGGACCCATATGGTGAGTAAATTGCTCTTTCAATGTGCTAGAGATTGACAGGCTGTTCCCAATGTGGGTTTATCTTATTTTTTCTGAAATAATTCTTGAAAACACGAGTAGTTTTTTTTGGGGCTTTAGCGGTTAGGGTGTTCGGGCCAACTTGTGCACTCCTCGACTAATCTCCTCCTGGATACGGTTAAAGGTAGGTCATCTATGTTGGGATTGCGGAATTCACAACAGAAGCTCTTGCGGCCTAGCCATAGTGGTTTATTTTATATCGTAAAGGTTTTGGGTACTTTTTACCGTTAGGGGACCATTGGAAGTAAAAAGTACTTCTTGAAAATTCTAAACATTGATGGCTTTAATTTGTTTCCATCTGTTTTCTTACATATCTGGAAGAATCCATGCCATGTGAGGAACAGTGCTACTGGGGAATGTGGACAACTTTCAATACATTTCTGCGGTTGAGATTCAGCTTCCATAGAAAGAATTGAGTTGCAGTTTCTCTGTCTCAGTATCAAACAAACGTTTTGTTCTTTCCATTGGGTAATTTCCTGTCTAGTCTCGGTCTTAAGGAGGGCCCTTCCGTGAAACCTGCGTATTCGCTAGTGGAAGTAGTTGTACTCTTGTTGCCAAGGACGGACGCAAAACGTCAATCTTATGGTGTGAAGTTAAATAAACTTACGAAAGTCTGGACCTTTATAGATTTATAAACATTTGTTTGCCTTTTCTCTTACTGCTGGCGTCTGCAGAATTATTGCTAACTATAGTTAATCCTTTGGTTGTCCTTATGTTCTCTTTGTATCTAAATTTTGAATGTGTGACATAGAGCGGTGGCGTCTACTTGAATCCGGGAGTTTAATTCACCTTGGGGTGAACACAATGCATTATTACTTTCCCTGATTTGAGCAGGGGGAACAAGTCCACGACAAATGTTAAATATTTTGAATTATGGATAAGTTGTCAACGACCAGCTCATCTAAAAATTTAACTTCTTAAAGCTTGTCAGACTTTAATGAACCACTGGTAGCATTGAGATACTATGTATCATCACCAACTTATCTAAAAGCTTATCTTGCTAAAGAAGGTCCGACCCCGACTCATTATTCAGGACAAATCATTCCATTTGGTTGTATAGTGTGTACTCTTCAATATTCTGCTCATTTTGCATGCACAATCTGGATGACGTGTGAACTTAATGTCTTTCTGCACTAGTAGTCGACGGAATTTCCGTAGGGGATTGTTATTTCTTACAATCAGTATTTTACGTTTATAGTAACATTATCTTAAGTTAATGTGCTTTCTAAAACATCAAACATTTTGTGACATGGGATTATATCTTTGAGATAACTTGATCCACTAGTTTTACTCCTTTTCTTAATTTTAATTGACGCATGAGGTGGTTGAAAATAGGCCTGAGTCACAAAGCGGCTCTCACCTGCTCTCCATTTGACATCTTCTGGTTGAGGACTTTTTTCTTAATAAAATGCCGTCTTTGGTGATTCGTGTTATATGACAATGTTACTGTTGTTTGATTGATTTTGGGAGCAGAAACAACTCTACGGAAGCACCTCAAAAGATCTCCCCTAGGGTGGTACGTCAGCTCAAGACAACTACAATAGAGACGGCTCCTACATCATCCTCAAATGTTGCAAGCAAGACACCAAGAGATAGAAGCCCTAAAGTCACCGAGCGCAAATCACCCAGAAGCCCAGCATCTGAGGTACTTCCCAAAGAAATTAGAACCCAACACATTCTTGCTACGTAAAGCTTATAGAATGTCCAAATAATACCTTGTCTCTCTAATTGTGTAAAAGTGTATTTGTTAATGGTTCCACAAAAGTTAAATGCAGAGTTTAACAAGAATACATGGAATGGCCATTCGAAGGTCTGAATCCTTCGTTCTACTAATAGTTTTGCTCTTTTATTTCCATTCTTATTGCTGGTTCTGCCCACTTTTGCTTGTGAATAAAAATGTTAGACGGAGTATGTTGATCATCCCGAAAATTCTCTTGGGAAACAACATCACTGCTGCACCAAGTATCTGTTCCCACACACTTTTGCTATAAACTACTACTTACTGTTCGTGATATGGAGACATATTGTCAACTTATATGTTGAATTTCTCTCCAGTTCTCCTATGTAGATGTAATTAAACGGTCAAATTTCATATATGGCAATGGCACTATATTTGTGCTCTTTGCTGCTTATAGACAACTTCATAGGGTGGTGTTTTGCTGTTTCCATCCTGTTGAAAAGGTGTAATGATTTGTTTTACCTCTAAATTTGCTAATTTTATAAGTATTTGAAATGGGAATCATATTAATCGGATGGAATTTCAAGAACGATTTTTTATATGCTTTTCTACTTGGATAACGGATGCAATTTTGAATTCATCGTCTTTGTCCTTTGAAGCTCCAGAAGAAGCGTCCAAGCAAGATTTCTGAGTTGGAGTCCCAGATTTCTCAACTTCAGGAGGATCTAAAGAAGGCAAAAGACGAGCTAAATTCTTCGGAGTCATCAAAGAGGAAAGCTGAGGAAGATGCAGAGGACTCCAAAAAGCAGCTTATATCCGTTTCTTCAGAGCTTGAAGAGTCCCAGAAGCAGCTTTTGGAGCTCTCTGATGCAAATGAGATTCAGCAGCTAAAAGTCCAACTCCAAATGGTAGCTGAGTCCGACGCTGAACAAACAAAGCGCCTAGAATCATCTAACGAAGAGCTCCAAATATTGAGAGAAAATCTGGCAGAAAGTCTCTTGCTTGTGGAAGACATGAAAAAACAGTTAAGTGAGTGCCAAGAATCGGAAGCTCAGGCCCAAGCACTCGTTGGTGAGACTTTGCTGCAACTTGAAACTGCTAAAATGACCATTGAGACCCTCAGGTTGGATGGTTTTAAAGCCAAGGAAGCTTGCAGTTGCATATCTTCAGAGTTGGATCAATCTAGGGCACGTGTGGAATATCTTGAAGGGCTTATTGGTGATCTTAATCGCAGTGGTGATAACGAAATTGAATGTGAAATTACAGAAAATGATAAAAAGACAGAAAAATCAATGCAGCTTGAGGCAGAGCTTACTTCTGTTACAGCAGAGTTAGGAAGGTTAAGAACTGCATTAGAAGCAGCTGAGATAAGATACCACGAAGAACAAATTCAAAGCACAATACGGATCAAATGTGCTAATGAAATGGTTGAGAAGATCAAGTCTGAATCGAGTATGAGAGAAACCGACTTGGAGGAAGAAGTCAACAAAACAAAAGCTGAAATTGAGGAACTAAAGGCTAACTTGATGGACAAGGAAACTGAATTGCAAGGAATTTCGGAGGAGAACGAGGGGCTGCATATGAAGCTTGGGAAGAACATTCTCAGTCAGAGAGAATTTGAACTGGAAAAGGAACTCAAGAAGTTGAAGGAAAATATCGAAGACTTGAAGGGAAATTTGATGGATAAAGAGACGGAACTACAACATATATCACAGGAGAATGAGATGTTGAAGTCTGAAATCAAGGGCAGGGAAACAGACAAGGGAAAAGCAAACGATGAGATTTTTGCTGAAGTAGAGGCGGCAAGGGCTGCGGAGAGAGAGGCTCTAATGAAATTGGGTTATATGACGGAAGAAGCGGATAAGAGTAGCCGGAAGGCAGCAAGGGTGGCTGAGCAGCTGGCGGCAGCCCAAGCAGTGACTTCAGATATGGAGACGGAGCTGAGGAGGCTGAAGGTGCAGTCTGACCAGTGGAGGAAGGCGGCAGAGGCAGCTGCATCGATCCTTTCTACGGGTACCAATAATTTTGTGGGAAGAGGAGGGAAGTTCGGTTCGCCAGAATCTGATGACGTTGAGGATGATTTGTTGAAGAAGAAAAATGGGAATGTGCTGAAGAAGTTTGGGGTTTTGTGGAAGAAGCCACAGCAGAAATAGATTCATGGGAAAGGTTAGTCCATGTTAATTCATAATTTATGACGGCTGCTACACATTTTTGAAAATATTTCCTTCGATTTCCTTACCTCTCTTGTGGCTCCTTTACTTGTAACACGGCAAAAGCCCATTGTTGTTCGAGTTGATGGGTCCTCCATTTTGCACTTGGGTTTCTTGTGTATAGTCATAGAGAAGTTGGAAAATGGTGAAATGCATTTGGTGACAACTAGGCATCATTTTTCTTTATTCTTAACGTCGTTCTGTGACAAAATACTTGGCCTGATTTTGCAGGAACTGGTGCTCTGCTGCGGGGTTTTTTGCTTGACAAGATTTGTGCTCCTGAGTATGAACTAACAAAGCTTGATCCATCGCATTATCGTTTGGTTTGGTCTAGCGTTTGATAATCTTATGTGTTTTTGCTGCCTTCAATGTTGTAGGTTATGATTAAGTATGAATTCATGAGAAACTCTGTTTGTACTACTTAAGGTGTTGGTGTATTGAAATCTGCTTCTGGGGTTACCAGTATATCAGAGTATACTATATCTGTTGTTGCCATAATCTGTGACAAATAAATTGAACCGTCGTTCCATTTGCTCGGGACTTCTAGCACTGCCCCCGTACTCTCAGTAGTCTGTAAATTTAAAATAAGGTGGTGTTTTTGCTTCCGAATTTTGCTGTTTACTGTCGACGGACGTGTATTTTATGCACGTACAGTCTACAGATGGATCAATTCAGGGTACAAACCCTAATCAACTCATGTGAGACTCGTGAATGACAATCTGTGAGCAGACTCTCTTAGCCCCATGCAATATGAGTGGGTTCAAGTGGAGAACTCTCTGTGAATAGGGACGGACGCATGATTCGAATGTGAGTTGAGCGAACAATATTAAAAAAAATTATTGTGAGGGTGTACTATATAGTTGTAAATTTTTTTAAAAAATCACTACTATATTTATAGGGTAAATTTCACTGACCTCCCCTGGGGTTTCTGACAAATGCAAGGACCTCCCCCTGAGGTTTCTGAAATATCACTGACCTCTCTTACTTTTGAAACTATTACCAAGATTCCCCCATCCGTTAACTTTCCATCCAAAAACCGTTAACTTGACTATGAAAAGACAAAAATGCCCTCTCGTTTATCACTAACCTTCTTTATCACCCTTTCCCATTGTATATACGTATATATATGTAAAATATTGGATCCCCACCCTCCAACTATATTGACTTAGTTGTTTTTTTTAAAGAGACCAATTATGGATGACTTTTTTTATGGTTTTTTTTTTGTCTTAATTTTTTTTTCATCTTTTGGTCAATTTTTTTAAATTTTTTTAATTCATGTTGAGGAGGGATTGAAAAAGTTAATATGCACATATATATGTATGTATATATCGCAATCCTACTCCCAACCATATTTGTTTAGTTATTTAAGTAGAAGGGTTTCATTTGCGATTACTTTCTTTAAGGACTTTTAAGATTTTTTCTTATTGAGTTTTTTTCCATCATTTGGTATTCGGAAAATTTTGCATCTTAAAGGAGGAGATGAAAAAGTTGAAAAAAATATGCATATTATTATTGGAACAAAAAGTACTAAAGACCAACAAAAGTACTTTAAAAAATTGATCGAAAGATGAAAAGACATCCAATAAGACAAACAAACATAAATTTTTTCATAAAAAAAAGTCATCCAAAATTTGACTATTTAAAATTAATATAAAATTAAATATATAAATATACATATATCGTATATGCATATATACAATTCAAATGGGGAAGGGTAATAAAGATGGTAAGTGGAAAAAGGAAAGGGCATTTTCGTCATTTCATAGTCAAACTAACGGTTTTTGGATGGAAAGTTAACAGATGGGGGAATCTTGATAATAATTTCAGAAGTAAGGGAGGTCAGTGATATTTCAGAAACCTCAGGGGAGGTCCTTGCATTTGTCAGAAACCTCAGGGGAGGTCAGTGAAATTTACCCATATTTATAAGAAAATTTTGAAACTTGAGTAGGGCGGTTGCTCAAGCTAGCTCGCCCTTGCATTCGTTCTTGTCGGTGATTCGGTGAAGTCAGAAGAAATTTAAATTGTTGTGCGGCGGCCCCCCATAAGAATATTACCGCAACCCAAGATTGTCGATGGCAATGACATTGGAGAAGTAGCAAACCAAACATATGCGAAAAACCAAATCATAAACAAAAACAAATAAGACAGACATCAAGATTTACGTGGTTCGGCTTGCGGATGTAAACCTATTCCATGGAGCAAGCAAACGAAAGGTGATTTCACTATGTGAAGAAAACAATACTCCGGAGAGCTACAGTGGTGACAAACAAAGTCTCACTAGGAGACACTCATCAATCCCATTTACAAGTTTCCTTACCAAAAGCCTAATTCAAATGGAATCTCTACCATAAAGTCTCACAAAACCCATGGGGTTTAACCAAGAGACGCAAAAACAAAGATCTTCCCATGCCCACGAAAGAGGCAACCAAAGAACCATGGAGATCTAGCCAAGAACCCTAATATTTTTAGATGAGACCTTTAGGGGCCTATCAAGGGATTCACTCAAGTCCAAGTCCTAAGAGCATTTACCAATGGTATAATCAAAACTGGATAATCAGAAGTTGTCACATCAGATTTTGATTATCCATACAAGACATTTATAAAGTTAACAATGTGGAGTGTCATAATGGTATTTTGTGTCCACAATAAAAAAAATACTACTCACTTTATTTTTATTCAAAAAACGGGCACAACTTTAATTTTGTACATCTATTTTTTATAATATTAGTACCATTTAAAAGATATTCACAATACCTTTAAAATGAGACCAATCTTGAACATATTTTGGTAAAGATTAAAATTTGATAATTTCAAATTTTTTAGAGAAAGTGCAAAAAAATTGAGTTTTAAAGTAAGTATTTGAAAAATGGAGAGAGAATGTTGTTACTTTTGAATTCATTCTACCAAAAAAGACTTATAAATAGCGTGTGGTCCCCAAAATTTGGTTATTGAGAAAATGTTGTTATTTTTTATTATCCAAATGCCAAAATTTGGTTATTGGCTAAAAGGTTGTTAACTTTGATTATAACAATATGAGCCAATTTTTGGACAAACATTACTAACTTTGGTTATTTAAATGTTTTGATTATACCATTAGGGATGCTCTAATGAGAGAGAGACTATGTTTATAGCCACAGAATCCTTCTCAAAGATATTCATTGCCCTGACAAAATTCCTTCCACCCTAAATCATAAACCAACTAGGAAACAAATCTTAGAAAGTTCAAAACAAATCCGATCGAAGTCCAAAATCGGCTGATACGCGTGTCGACCGTCCGCGGACTTGACCACCGTCTGGACGGGATTAACAGAGAGTTTTAGAGTCAGAAACTAAATTTACCGTCCAGACGGCTGTGAATCCCATCCGGACGGGATTTGCAGAATCAAGATATCGGGCCTAAAATCAACATAAATTACCTCTCGATGGAGCAATGGAGTAGGCCGATAGGTGAGCCGGCCAGCAAAATGGCTCATGGCAAGAATGTTGGAAAGCTTTCGATCCATGGGGTGGATTTTATTCATGAAGTTGGAATTCATAGGCATCATAGTGATTTGGGTAAGAAAGAATTTTTTTTGAATCTTAAGTTCAATTAACTAAGTAATTCAATAAGAGCTCCGATCGGATTGGTATAATCAATACCAATTCAATATGAGTTCTTGGATTTGGAATAAGTTCGACAGCAAATTACGAAATTTTAGCGATCTTCTTTATTGAATGAACAAAAGCAAGGGGGAAGTTATAATGAAAGGCGGATCAATGGGGCTAATAATAGAGTTCAATGTGCTCAGCAAAAATATAAAAGTAGAGGTCAATGGAGGATTCACACATGAAAGGGAGGAAAAATTATTTGGTGGTCTTAGAGCACCGCTACGTGGTGTCCCATCACTCACTCCACCACGCATTTTTTAGGGACCTAGTACTAATGTATGGACCCTACAAAAATATGTAATGAATAGGGGTGTTGGGACATCCTATGGCAGTGCCCCAAGAGGCCAAGACCACTGAATAATTACTCGAAACGAAGACGGTTAGGATATGTGTAAAATTTAAGGTTAACATCAGATTAAAACAATAAATGTTGGGTGATAATGGAACTTTCAAGTGAGTTTGAGCTCACTGAATCTACTGGGCCCAAATTCTTGTACTCCCTCCGTCCCTTTTATAGTGTAGACATTTCTATTTTGGGTTGTCCCTTAATAAGTGTGTGTTTTAAAAAGTTAGTGGGTACATTTCCTATTTTGCCCTTAAAAGTAGATTCTTTTTTGAAAAGTTAGTGGGTATTATTATATTGATAATGGTAAATAGTGGAAAGTAGATGTAAAAGTTGATGTGAGAGAAAATAAATTGGAATTACGAGGCAACACACTTAAAAAGGGACGGAGGAAGTAGTATTTAGTTCCCAACGAATTAGGCCCTGTATACAAGAGGACAGATTTTAATACCACATAATAAATGCCTAACACTAAAAAGAAAATGTCAAGCCTTCGAAATAAAGAGTCTTTAACTCGTATTGTTAACCCCAACGGATTGGCAAAGTGGTATTGTCTTGATTTGAGACTTAGATGTTTGCTTTTTACCTAAAGTTTCAGGTTCGATTCTCCGCCAACAATCTCTTGGGGCTACTGGAGTTGATGCCCGGTTTTTACTTCCAGAACCCTACAATTAGTTGAGGTGTGCGTAAGCTGGCCCGGACATCCAGTTATAAAAAATAAAAATAAAAAATCGTAGTATTTCTAACATGAGACTTTGAGACTATTTGTAAGCATCTCTAACCAACTTTCTATACAAGGGTGGTTAGCTAAAATAGTTGGACAAAGTCAATTTTCAGTTCTCCGATGGACTCTTTGTGCAACTCAAAGGCATTTGGCTCTTGGTATAACTTTAGGCAATTGGAAATGGAATACCACCAGCCACATCACTGACCATGTGTAATTATGTTCAATAAATTTGCTACCCACTCAGGGTGGTGGATTGGGGGCCACACCAATTAGAGCAAACCCCAACCATATTAGGGATGACAACGGGTATGGTATGGATCGGGGATCCTATTCCACCTCCTATCCCCAGTTGGATGGACTTTTACCATCCCCGCTCCGTTCCCCACTGGGGATATTAGACAAAGCACCAAACCCGTCTCCTGATGGAGATCGGGTTTTCCCCAAACATACCCACATCCAAACCAAAAAATATAAGAAGTTAATAATGAAACTAAAGTGCAAAAATAATATTAAACCAACAAAAGTATTAAGTAAAAAACTTAAACTAACAGTAGACATTGTCATCCTAATAAAAAAAAAAAAGAGAATGAAAGAGTTTAAACTTACTGAATATAATGTTCTTTTTTTTCTTGAAAATTATTGAATATAATGTGAATGAGACAATAATTTCAAACTTGAAGCAGGAGAACGCTGACCAAATGGTAAAAAGTGTCACAGCAAGCACAAGTTTCAAAATGCAATGGTTTCGCAATAGCGTTGGTTTTCTTTATTTTGCATACTTTTTGAGATTTCTTTTATGAAATAGAATATGTATCAATAATTTTACTGTATTAAGTAGTTTATAATATGTGGTGGAGTAAATAATAAGATTTGTATATCAAATATTCCTATAGACATATGTATAAACACACATTTATATATAACCGGATAAGGAGCGGGTACGGGGATTCGGGGGTGGGGGTAACAAAATCATACCCGCTCCATATCTGAGCGAGTATTCTTTAAATTCCACCATACCCGCTACCATTGAGAATTTTTTTGGATAAACCCCACCTCCATATGAGCGGGGCGGAGCGGGTATCCATCGGATATGGGGAAATTGCCATCCCTAGCCATATTGAGGAATTGTTATCCAATAAGGCCAATGTAACAATATATTTGGTTAATGTTCAAAAAATAAAATAAAATAAACCCTTGTGCTATAAACTGCTTGAAGATAACCAAAAAAAGAAAAAAGAAAAAAATAGTATTCAAACTTTTGGTGGGAAAAAGAGGGATTATTAAATCTTGGGTGTTTTTAGATTTCGGCCAAATTTTTTGGTTTTCTAAGTTCGTAAGTACTTAGAAATTGTCAAAGTAAATTAATATACAGAAAATTTGGATTTCACGCACACACAAATAAGTCGTCTCACTATTGTTTCCTCGATTTTAATCAAGTTTGTATGTTTATGGCCTTATGTTTACTATCATTGGGTTTGACTCGGTTGCTTTAATTTTTTTTTTCCTTCCGATTGTTTCTCTGTTCCATTGAGATAGGGCGTGAAAGTATCTTTCCCAATAAAACACTTTTTAGGGACACGACAAGTCAACAACCAACCGCGACAATCATATAGGGGTAGGACCCATATGTAGATCGACCACTGAGTCCCACATGTGTCTATGTTTGATGGTGTGGCCGATTGTTGTGCCCCTACCATTATTGTTTAAATAACTAACTATAGTTTAATAGCATTGGTTAAATATCAACGGCAAATCACGGATCATAAAGAAAAATATATATCAACGGCAAATCATACTCCCTATCTGTCCCATTTTGTTTGACCATTTTAGAAGGCTGTACAATTTTCAAGTGCTTATATCTTTTAATTTCAATTCATTTGAGAATAATCAAACAAGATCTATGTTACATATTTTTGAAAATTCATATTAGAATATATAAGTGATTGACCGATGACAAGATCTTCAAAAATTGGCAAATAAAATGAGACGGAAGAAGTATAAGGTGAAAATATCAACCAATAAGAAAATGGGTAGTGTACACCCAAATTTCTATAAAGGTTTGTCCAACCCGTAGGCTTATAAAAGAGAGGACCTTGGAAATTTTTGTTTGGTCATTTGCCACATTTTGCCAATTTTACCCTCCAATTGGAATTTGGCCTATTGGTTTTCTTGTAATTTTGCCACAATGCTATGCCCTTTTGGTCTTTTGGCTATGTATGGCTAAATTACGCATTTGAGTCCCTGGAGGTTGTTGCTTTACGGATTTGAGTCCCTAGAGTTTGTTGCTTACGCATTTGAGTCCCTAGAGTTTATTGCTTTGCCATTTCTGATCCCCTTTTTAACGGCTGGTGTGAAAGTCTTTGTTTTTGGAATTCGCGTCATGCATGTGACAGATGTCTATAGTTTATCCCAGACTTCTATAACTTAGCTGGTTGCACATCCAAGCATATTTCAGTATGAATTTTTTTTAACCTCCCTCAAAGCAAAATCTGAATTAAAATACACGGACATAAAACTCGTGCTAGGCACAAGGCCTTATTTGAGTCCCTGGAGGTTGTTGCTTTACGGATTTGAGTCCCTAGAGTTTGTTGCTTACGTATTTGAGTCCCTAGAATTTGTAAGCCAAAATACACACGGGCATCACACTCGTGCAACGCACGAAGCCGTTAAACTAGTTAGCTAAAATAGTTGGACAAAGTCAATTTTTAGTTCGCCAATGGACTCTTTATGCAACTTTTGAGGCTGGTTCTTGGTATAACTGTAGGCAATTGGAAAATGGATTATCACCGGACACATGTGTATTCAATGAAATTTTTTAATTTTTTTTTAACTGCTGTATTCAATAAATTTGCTACCCTCCTATGGTGGGTTAGGGGCCACACCAATTAGAGCAAACCCCAGCCACATTGAGGAATTGTATAACAACGTTTTATAAATTAGGCCAATGTAACAATATATTGGGTTAATGTTCAAAAAATAAAATACACCAAACCCCTTGTGCTATAAATGCTTGAAGAAGATAATAATAATAATAATAATAAATAGTATTCACACTTTTGGTGGGAAAATGAGGGATAATTAAATCTTGGAGAGTTTTTAGATTTCAGCCAAATTTTTAGGTTTTATAAATTCGTCAGTACTTAGAAATCGATAAAGTAAATTGATATACAGTAATTTTGGATTTCACGCATACGCAAATAAGTCGTCTCACTATTGTTTCCTCGATTTTAATCAAGTTTTTATGTTTTACAGCCTTATGTTTACTATCACTGGGTTTGATTCGGTTGCTTTAATTATTATTTTTTTCCCTTCCGATTCTTTCTTTGTTCCATTGAGATAGGGCATGAAACTCTCTTTCCCAATAAAACACTATTTTAAATAACAATAATATTAGTGACACAACAACCAACCACGACACTCATATGGGGATAGGACTGATCATATGTAGATTTGACCCGTGAGTCCCACAAGTGTTTGTGTTTGATGTTGTTGCCGATTGTTGTGTCTATAACATTGTTGTTTAGATAAGTATAGTTTAGCATTGGTTAAATATCAACGGGAAATCATACTCTCTCTGTCCCATTTTGTTTGTCCATTTTAGAAGACTATGCAATTTTCAATTTATAATATTTTTTATGATTTGAAGACTTTATATTTTAGAACTAATTGAAAACTATCAAACAAGATCTATATTACATATTTTTTAAAATTCATATTACAAGATATAAGTAATTGACTGATGACACAATCTTCAAAATTGACAAATAAAATGGGACAAAAGAAGTATAAGGTAAGAATATCAACCAATAAGAAAGTACCTATAAGAAAGTGGGTAGTGTCCACCCATTTTGAGGTGGGTGAAAAAAATCAGACTCGTCTTAAAGAGGTAGAAATGTCAAACTACAAAAACGAGGGGAACTTCCGTAAATATTACAAAATCTACGGGCCTTCAAAATTTGCCCATATGCGTTAGTTAGGGTTTTCCACGAGTACCCCAAAACTCAGCTCGTCTCCTCTTCGACAAGGGTTTGTGAGCCTCTTATCCATCACAGTCGAAGATCTTCTTCTCGCCTGCAGCCATGGGGTATGAACCGTTCATCTCATTCCAATCACTTTACCGCTTCACACTTGTTGTTCTAGTGATTTTCTCATGCCATTGAACTGTCATATATTCTTGTATATATATTTGCGTATATGCAAATGTGAGGGTTTTTTTTTGTTTGTTTTTTGAGGAAGAAAAAAAGGAATTTTACAAGGACAGACCTTATTGGGAGACGATGACACCAAAAGACTAGAACAAGCAACAAAGAAATAACACCTACTCCCAATAACTATGTAAATGTGAGCTTGTGGTAAGGTTTTATGTGATTTCCTGACTGTATTCATTTTCGTTAACGGAACATTTACGATGTAGGCCTCCGGTTTACTGATGTTCAAAGGAGATAATAAACCTAGGATATGAATTGGATCTGAAATCACGGAAGTTATCATCATAAATTGAGTCAAAATGTAAATCTAAGAATATAATTCTTCATGCTGGAACATAGAGATAGTCGCATGTATTGTGTAACAACTGAAGGAATTAGATGAATCCCACAGTTAGAACTTAGAAAGACGCAAATCCGCATGCGACACTCGTACCTGGGTCCCTTTCATTAATATTAGATTTGAGATCCCACATTGGAGCGCGATGAAATTTGTGGGATGAACAACTGAACAGAGTATTCTAAAAGGCACTGGTACATTCTGCATGTGACTGTGAGAACTGAGGAGCAATCAGGTAGATGCATGATATATAGTTCTACCAATGCTGATGAAGTTTCAAAGGAAACTATACGGAATTCCTACTATTATCTCGTAGTCACATGATTGGTTCATCTTGTGATCTAGAATTTCAAGTCAATGAAAAAATTTGGTGAAGAGGTTTGGTTATATCAGCCATTGTTTTTCTGGTCTGACGCTTTGTTGAGTTGGGTTTGGCTGAGCTTGAGCATGTTATTAAGCTGAGAAATACTAACTTGCAATCTATCGGAAGGTTCATTTTCCAGGACTTGTTTGGTTTTCTGTGCAACGTCATGGCAGCCATTGGCCTTGCAATGTTAGCATTCTCTTTATTGAACGCTTCGGACTCCATTGGAGTAGATGGTGCTGATGTTAAATGTTACCAAATGTGTACCTCAATAGTTATGTTGATGATGATGTGAATCTGTTGCCACTTTAGTTTATCCCTTAAATTTGTTGGTTCAGTTTTTTTGGGCAATTTCTGCCCAGCCATTTGCCTTGCAATGTTAATATGCTCTTACTGTCAATTGTGATGCTTCTTACTCCACTGGGATCGATGGCTCTGAATAAGCTGATGATGTTAAATGTTACTGAATGTTTTACTTCTTCAGTACATAAGTTGATGATGATGTGAAAATTAGAAGTCCTTTAGCATTGTTAAACATTTTTTCTCTGAAGTTGTCAATATTTGTTGTTCTCAATGTGAAACCTGTAGCCATTTTAGTTTATCCCTGAAATTTGTGGGGGTTTTCTATTTTTATTCTTTTTACCAAAATATTCAATTACACCTTGCGGGTCTTTTGAATATTCATGTTTGTTACTCAAGTTTGTACATGAGATGACTAATTTCCAATATCTGATTTTCTTCATTACTCTAGCTGGCTGAGGTTGTAGGTTTTTTTTGCTTTTGGGGGTATGTACCTGTAGTTGCTCTCAGTGTGATAAGTGGAGGGTATCTGATCCCTGGGATGCGGACTTTTTTACTTCTGTTGTTAAATGTATTTTGGGTTTTAAGTTGGCTGTGAATGACAGCTATGATGATTTGGGGCATGCTCTCCCATGTTTGTATATTCCAATGGTAAGATGTCACAAATTAAGCCCAGTTCAAGAAACCTGCTTATTGTGGGAGGCATTCTTATATCCAACTATTCTGGGGAGCTGATCTTCTGTCATTACCTCATGAGATTGGCATGGGACGTACATATTTATTGTGCACATTCCCGTGTGGTGATATTTATTGCTATTAGTCTACATTTCTACTATGCATGTATCCATGGCCATCCTCAGCTTTCAATGTATACTATATTGCATGCGTACTTCTTTTGTGGGTTTGCTTATGTCCGATGTTTAAAAGCAGTGAGTTTTTGGTATGTTCTTTTAATCTTTTGTGGACCTGTCACAGGAAGACACGTGGAATGGGAGCTGGTCGTAAGCTGAAGTCCCACCGTAGAAGGCAAAGGTGGGCTGATAAGTCATATAAAAAGTCCCATCTTGGCAACGAATGGAAGAAGCCGTTTGCTGGGTCCTCCCATGCAAAAGGCATTGTTCTCGAGAAAATGTAAGACTAGTGTGTTTTCCTATTTGTTCTCAATTCCTTCTTTCATCAATTTTATTTGTTTTCTACCCAATATGGCCTAACATTTGTCTGGTTTGATGCTACAGCGGAATTGAGGCTAAGCAGCCAAACTCTGCTATTAGAAAATGTGCCCGAGTTCAGCTGATTAAGAACGGAAAGAAGATTGCTGCCTTTGTGCCTAATGACGGTTGCTTGAACTATATTGAGGAAAATGTGAGGCCTACGAGATCTTCATCCCTTCCTGCATTATCTATGTCAAATCTGTTTATTTCCATTTTTTTTTACTTTCATAAAGATTTTTATTTTACTTTGCTTCTGTGGTTGCTATGTAGGATGAGGTGCTGATAGCCGGATTTGGTCGTAAGGGGCATGCAGTCGGAGATATCCCTGGAGTCAGATTCAAGGTTGTGAAGGTGTCCGGTGTGTCTCTTCTGGCTCTTTTCAAAGAGAAGAAGGAGAAACCTAGGTCCTGAACTCCGATGAAGATAGGATTCTGTGGGCAGAATTTCATTCTATTGCCTTTGCATTTTCTTTTACATTTTTTTTTTATTTTGATTTGGTACTACTTAATGAATGTCTTAATTGAGCTAGGATTTATCTTGTATCACAACCATGAGACGAAGTCGAAGCTTCAGTTTTCTCTTGCGACTGATTTGGTATCCACTCTGGTTCGACAAGTGTGGGGGTTCTATTTTATTCTCCTAACATGCATGTAACAACTCTTAGGTCTGTGGCCTGCATGAGGTTAATTTTTCTTTACCCAATTTACCTCTGACGGTGTTCCGTTGCCTTTCAAGCTCATTGTGCAACATTCTTCTCGTCGTGATTCTCAAGTGATCCAATGGTCGAAAATGCAATGGTATATTGTTATAGGCAAAATTGGGGTTCAACTTCCAAACCCGAATTTGTGAATTTGCTAGAACGCATGGGGTAGGGGGGAGATTGGGAGGGAGTAAAAGATCAAAGTCAAGTTTCAGCTGGGTCTTTTGGGGAAATAAACTTTCTTGGCTGACAGTGACATATGGAGTACTTCTTTGGCTTTGAAAAATACCAAAAAATTCAAGACCGAGAGAGAAACGGCAGGATCAACAGAGACTTCAAATAGGAGAATAACTTGTTCGTTTGGGTTTTCGGAACCGGATTTTGAAAATCCTCCCTTGTTCGGTTTTTCCCAATGGGTTTTCTGTCCTTTTATTTTTTGAAGGATTTTGAGAACCGGTTCTCAAAATTCTATTTGGGTTTTCAACAAGGATTTTCAAGGGTTTTGAAAACCGGTTCTCAAGAACCCTTCCAAACAAGGTGAACAAGTCTTGGCTGACTAATGACCTACTATGCTCTTGGCCTTTGAAGAAAACCCAAGAATAATCAAAATCGAGAGAGAAACAGCAAGATCAACAGAGACTTCAAAGTGAGTATTTGCTTGAAGTCTTTGTTGATCCTGCTAAATTTCTTTCGGTTTTGATTGTTTTTTATAACCTCTTGGGGCTAGGCTATAGAAGAGATAAATAACTTGTAAATCCCCTAGTCCAGGCACGGATAGCCTGCTTTCGATCGGATTGGGGAGGGAAGTAGTCGAGGTGCAGTAAGTTACGCGGACACCCTTGACCGTGGAAAAAATTGGAGGGAGGAAACCTACTTTTGCTCTCGCAAACACGTTATATGACCAGTTCATCTCATTCTGGGGTCTAGGCTAATTCAGATGGTTTAATTGGAGCCTTCTTTGGTGTCAATAATTGGAGCCTTCTTTGGGGTCAATTGAAGACTTCTTTCTCATTGGAAAACAGTTCAACGCAGACAAAGACAGCTGCGAGCAAATGGGCCATCGGTTTTAGTAAATTAAGACATATCCAGACCCAAAATGGTGGAAAAAACCCTAGCCTTAATTAACACGTTGTCCTTAAAAAGAATTTTATATAGTATGTGGAAGTCATTGACAGGTCAAAATT
Source organism: Gaultheria prostrata (assembly GCA_036023075.1). Lineage (NCBI taxonomy): Eukaryota > Viridiplantae > Streptophyta > Magnoliopsida > Ericales > Ericaceae > Gaultheria > Gaultheria prostrata. Next base: position 20,473 of record JAXBDA010005035.1, read on the forward strand.
ATTTTTGTTGATGTCAATATTTAACATATAAAACTCTTATACCCTGCACGTGGTATAAAATATGTTTGCATTACAAAATCTCACATTAACAAAAAAAATAATAGTAGTTTTCGCATTATTAGCACCCTTATCGAAATCATATTTACCTTTAATAAGGACGTGTAAAAATAAGTGATTCGTCTAAAATAAATGGCCACTGTTCAACTACGTCAGTTTGTAAGCATAGAAATCTAAATCGATAACTGAGCCAAGCACTGATTATTCAAGTTTGGTTTCAAAACTTAACAATCTTTAAAAATATCGTTAATTTGGGCTTAGAAATACTGTGAATTTGGACTTATTTGGAGTATTTATTTCGTGAGCTAATCTAGATGATCTTTAGTCCAACCAATCTCGAGTATTTTGAATTTCTTAAACATTTTAAGCTAAACAAGATAAAAGTAGATACTTGTTCAAGTTGGGTTTAAAACTGAAAACTTTATAAGCCAAGTAATGGCTTCTTCAAGCTTGGTATCAAAGCGTCACGGGCTTCAAAAAGAGCTCTGAACAAGCTAGCAAACACGAGCTCAAAATCAAGTAGCTTGGTCTTCTATGACGAACCCTAAATAGGAATGTTGTTAATTATTCTTCTCTGATTAATCAAGCTAGCTAACCTTAATCCAATGAACTTTCAAAGCTAACAATAGTCCCAAAAAATAAAGAAAAAGTAAACTGTGGAGTGCTTGACCAGGTGGGGGGGTGCTTATTTTTTGGCCTCTATAAAAGGGAGGGGACATCATATATATTGTATTAACTTCCATATAACTTTTGAACTATAGCCAGTTAATTGTCCCTCTTTTCCTCTTGTGTTCTCCATGGCTGGTTTTCATGCAACAACAATATTCTACTACAACCCTTTTCTCGTTTCTCTAATGCTACTTGTGCTATTTCTTCCTAATCTGCATATAACAGGTCTCTCTCTCTCTCTCTCTCTCTCATACCAATTACAAATATGCATGGACATATTCTTAGGGGGTGTTCCACCAAGGGAGTTTTGTTTTTTGTTTTTCACGGCTTTTTATGTAATGTATTGTGAGAGAGTGATTGCCTCAATTTTTGTACTAAGCTGACTTTTTGACTTTTTTGAGTTGGTGAAATGGGGCCTTACATGCAGGGGTGTCAGGTGTGTGCTCAGGGGCGGCGCGCGACCCCCTGAGTTCCACAATCTGCAGTTGCACTTAAATTGGTAGATTATACTATAGCTTAACAAAACAAAAATGTAAACTACGTCCGATAATTTTCAGTCATAATAAACATCGTTATTTTATACAGTGGTTTGTATACTTAAATTTTTCTTATACATTTTTGTCCTCGTTGAATTAAAATATTGTAGCCGTCCCTGTGTATGCTCGTAAAAGAAAGACATGCATAAATGAATATCGTTCATATTTAGTAAGCCACGAAAGGGCATGCATAATAAATTAATAATGTTTACCTTATTTTCGAATTTCATACAGATGCACAAGTAGGGGTGTGCAACGGACAATTCGGCAACAATCTACCGTCCGATGAAGAAGTAGTTCAACTCTACAAATCCAATGGCATTCGAAGAATGAGAATGTACGGTCCAAACCAAAACGCACTCCAAGCCCTTAGGGGATCCGACATAGAGTTTGTACTTGACATCCCTAACGACAATCTCCAACGTCTTGCTAACGATGCTGCCGCTGCATCACAGTGGGTCCAAGATAATGTCTTGAACTATTATCCGGAGGTTAAGTTCCGAATTATAGCCGTTGGAAATGAGGTGAATCCAAACGATGATCCCTCGTTAGCTCAGTATGTCCTCCCTGCCATGTCAAAGATCTACGATGCGATTGCTTCTGCTGGCTTGATGGACCAAATTAAGGTTCCTTTCCTTACAAAAAATCTTCAGTTTTATTACAAAGATTTTGTGATCTTATTGATTTAATTTTGTGATCCTTTATATACACCAATGATCTAATGAGGGATCCCTCACAATTCTTACATGTGGACCTTCCATTTCCCGATCGAATTTTAATGATCCGAACCGTTCATACATTTTATGAAAAATTGCTTGAATCAAGCCCTTTCCGGTCATTTTTTTTAAAACCATGTTTTAAACACATTGATTAGTTCTGATCATCAAAATTCGATCAGAAAATGGAAGGTCCGAACGGAAGATAAATAAGTGATCCGTTATTAGATCCGGACTGCCTTTATATATTTATGATTCTAGATAAAATGTTGTCTAAATATTCCAACAGGTTTCAACTGCGACGTACTCGCCACTCATAAGCAACCCATACCCTCCAAACCAGGGCTCTTTCGAAGGAGCCTCGAGGTCATTCATGGAACCTATCATCGAGTTCTTAAAGAACACCAACAACCCATTGCTCGCCAACATATACCCCTACTTCAGCCACATTGGTGATCCCGAAAACGTGCGTCTTCCGTATGCCCTTTTCACCGCCTCGGAAGTTGTACAAGACGGCGAGTTTCAATATACGAACCTCTTCGATGCCATGTTGGACGCCACCTACTCTGCTGTTGAGAAGGTGGGCGGACCCAACGTTGAAATCGTGGTGTCAGAGAGCGGATGGCCGTCTGAGGGCGGCCCTGCTGCTTCGGTGGAGAATGCAGGCACTTACTACAAGAATCTTATTGATCATGTCAAAGGTGGGAGCCCAAAGAGGCCTGGGAGGGCTATTGAGACTTATTTGTTTGCCATGTTTGATGAGAATACCAAGACTGGGGAACCAAGTGAGCAGCATTTTGGGCTCTTTTCACCCAACAAGCAGCCCAAATACCAACTTAATTTCAACTAAGATATATGTTAGTTTTGCGTTTTAGCTAGGAATTAAGAAGAAATAAGAAAGAATAAGAAATAATGTCAGGAGAAGGCCTAATTAATTCCATTGTATTTAATGAAAATAATGAAACCTAGTCTTCTATGTTCCTACCAAGGAATTAAATGAAAGATTGAGAACTAATACTTGTATATGGTATGAGAGAATTCAATCACTTAAGAAGAATATTAATACATTGTATTTTTCTCCCACATCAATTACATCTCTCTCTCTCTCTCTCTCTCTCTCTCTCTCTCTCTCTCTCTCAACATAGCCCTTAAGGGTTTGAAACGTGTGAAGATTAGGGGTAAACTCTAGTAGCCACTTCACTTGTGTGAAAGGTTTTGTAACAATTCATGGAGGCGAGTGCGCATTGGTAGGAAGTAGGAACTCATAAACCAAGCTTTCGATTAATAATGTTCGTGTAGTCCGAAACAGGTATTTCATAAAAGCCATGTTATTTTCCTACAATTGTATCAGAGCACTCTATATATGCTTGCTGTTCGCCTTTTATATGCACTAGGTATTTTAATCCAATATTGAATGCTGGTTTCAACAGCTTATTAAAAATAAAAATAAATTATGTGACAGAATTTGTGTAGACCGTAATTAATTTTCAGAAAGAGGTTCTGTAGTAGATAGATTACCAGCAGCGGAACTAGGATTTTCTGATAGGGGTGCCGAAATTAAAAAATTCAAGCAGAAGAATAAGGTATCAAAATAAGTAAAATTGCACACAAAAATATAACAACAGTCTCATGTTTTATACTACCTGAGTTAAGTTGTCTATACCTAAAAGTATAATGTAATTTTATCAATCTTCACTATAGTGGGAAAAAATAGGTTTTTGGTCTGCACTACATATATTAATTTTATTTGATGCTCGTATCGATCAAACAAATGAACCCTTAAAGGATTCATGAAAACTATCAAGTGAAACGTTAAATTTAACTACTAAATTACTTATTATTGGGGGAAAATGATATACGATCGCTACTCTTTAGTCTCTTAACACTTTCTTTATGATTGAAATTTCCTTATGAAATAGAAATATACAAAAACAGTGTCAAAATTGTGTGGAGATACTAGTCTTACCAGAGTACGACGAATCATGTATTCTGATATGTAAAGGGAGAAGAACACCAGTTTGGTGTCTTATTTACATAGAAAACGACAAGGAATCAGTAGATGTAAAGTTTTGGAGATTAAGAAAGGAAATCTTATTTAAGAACTCTACAGAAATAGTAATCTTAATCTGTTGATAATGATTCAGAAGAAATGAACGAAAACCTAATCACTTCTCTTTTAGTTTTTGCGAATTAAGCCCACTTCTTTTGAAACATTACAAAACCCAACTTATTGGATCAGAAGTTTAGAACATAAAAGAGCAGCCCAATATACTTTTGGTTATATTTTTAAAATTTAGATTGGGTTGGGCCTTCTTAGGGGTACTAATAACATCAATCAATCATTAATCATCAATACATACCCTAATAGATGTATTTTGCCTACAAAATTCTCCAAACCCCAAATCTTAATTTTCTAGAACTATATCTTTTTTAATTTTTTGAAATTAAGAGAGATGAGAAGAATAAATTGGGGGGAGAGAGAGAGAGAGAGATGAGGGGCAGTTATCACTTATAGGGTTGTCTAGCGAATCATCCAATCCGCTCAATCCGCCCAATCCGTCAAATAACCCATCCATGAATGTAACGGATGGTTCCGGATTGAGAAATCCTTGTCTGGCAGTTCTGGATACGGTTCGGATTGAGTTCGATCCGCTCGATCCACACAATCCTCCCAATAATCCTTCTTTAATCTGTCAAATCCGCTCGATCCGGAACCGATCCGTCAAATCCGTATTCCGAACCGATCCATCCGTATGTCACCTACGGATGATTTTGGATCTTACAAACCATAATATGCTCTAAGTGGTTCGGATCAAATCCGTATCTGAATTCGATTCGTGGACACCCCACTTACCACCATGAACATTTCTCTCACTTTGTACGTGAATAACTTCCACTCATCTTTGATTGGCTTTTTTTTCTTCTTATTCGAATGTGTCATTGATTTAATAGTGCAAACACTAAACTTACATAACAAAAACATATACTCAGTGTGTCCGTTTGATGCATAAGACAACGGGGAAAAAAAGTTTGCTTGGGAAAAAAAGTTTGCTTTGATTAATTTTTCCAAGTTCTCCGTGTATCTAACGGGCACAATGCTAATAAATACTCCCTCCGTTCCAAATTGTTTGTCCATTTTTTAAACTCGTACCATTTTTCGATTGTTATATCTTTCAATTTATAATTTTTTTTTGTAATTGTGAACACTTTGTATTATAGAACTCATCGAGAATTATCAAACATGATCCATATTGAATATCTGGAGACTCATATTGAAAGATAAGCGATTGAAATTGGCACGAATATCCAAAATGGACAAACAATTTGGGACGGAGGGAATACATAAAAGTGTGTGAGACATTATATATTATATATACAGGGAACCCCCACCCAGTTCCGCCAACAATAATCTGCGTCTCCTTTTACACTTGAGTAGGGCTGCAAACGAACTGAGCCATTCGCGAGCTCGGCTCGGCTCGGTAATGGCTCGGTTCGGCTAATGAACGAGCTTGAGCCAGGTTTTATGGCTCGTTTGACAAACGAGCCGAGCTCGAGTTTTATGGCTCGGCTCGACTCAGCTCGCGAGCCGGGTATATATATCTAATATTAGGGTTTCTCCACTTTATACCCCTGTTTTGTTCTTCGTTTCTTTGGGGGGGGGGGGGGGGGCGATTTCCCTCTCTGCCACCGCCCACCCCAAAACAAAGCCCCCCCGTTTTCCCTTCCCGTTCCCGTCCCCCCCAACC
>JAXBDA010005036.1:0-26196 GCA_036023075.1 Gaultheria prostrata
GTTGATAGAATATCATTTTGGATCATCAGTATCGAAGTGGTGGAGTGGTTTCTTCTGAGAAGATCATTAGTATCATTTTGGGCGTGAAAGTCCTTTTGTGGGGTTTCTTTTTCTTCTCCTTTTTTTTTCTTTTTTTTTTGTTTAGGATACAAATTTCAAAAGTTGTTCTCTCATCCAATTTTTCATTGGATTTTTTTTTCTTTTTTGTGTTTTTTCTCCTCTCGATGTACCCTTCGTCAAGTTTTAATAAAATCTTTGTTGCCGATAAAAAAAAAAAAAACAATAGAGACGATGACCAAGTGTTCCTCTCTCTCTCTCTCTCTCTGTCTCTTTTCTGTTCTTGCAGAGACCAAAGAGAAAAGGACAAGAATCCCAAAGGTAACTTCATCCTTTTTAACTCTATACCTGTTCTTTTTTTTTTTCCCTGCTCCATGCTTTTATACTCGGTGTTAATTTTCAGAAAAGTCAAAATGTGTGTATAATTAGTCAGTAATTGAGGATGGTCCTCTTGCATTAGAGAAAGAGAAAAATTGATTGTTCAATGTGATTTTCAATAGTGTACTTTTTTCGCGTCATATTAATATCCAATGTCATTATTTATTTCCAACTCATTCTATCCCATGTTTGCTGTGTTTTATAAATGCTAATTGTGGGTTAAGTTCAATGTGAATAAAAGTAAACGAATTAAAAAAAAAAGTTCCCCTTCGATTGGATTCATTACTTAACAAAAATCATAAGTAGTAATTCAAATGAGAATTTCCAAAATAAGCATTTCATTCAATGTATTACATCCAAACACAGTTAGAGGAAAAAAAGAGTTCATCATATAAATTTAACGAGAAAGACCTATAATTTGTCATAGTCAAGCAAGATAGTATAACTATTAGTCTATTACTAGGAGAAAGAAAAAGAAAATAATTTTAAAACCGTTGATCTCATTTGATTGGATTCGGGTCATATAATTTGTGGAGAAAAAGTCAAAATGGCACCTGAACTTTACACTCAATGTCACACAGACACCTTAACTTTTTTTCGCGTCAATTAGACCCTGAACTTTGAAAAGACCCTTTTTAAGGCACTTGCCGTTATATTCCGTCCATATTGGGACGGAAATTGCTGGGATTTTTTGTTTGAAATCAAATTTCGATGATCCGAACCGTTAGATGTGTTTAAAACATGTTTTTAAGGTCCACCGTGAGGATTTGTCAAAAACAAATACCTGGAAGGGCTTTATCCGAGCATTTTTCGATGAAATTATTTTATCAAAAAATGCTCGGATCAAGCCCTTCCAGGTAATTTTTTTTAACAAATCCTGGCGTTGGACCTTAAAAATATGTTTTAAACACATCTAACGGTTCAGATCATCGAACGGAAATTGCTGATGTAGCACGTTTCTCTTCTATACTACGGTGCGAGATTTTTTGTTCGAGATCAAATTTTGATAATCTGAAATGATCAGAACCGTTAGATGTGTTTGAAATATGTTTTTAAGGTCCAACGCGAGGATTTGTCAAAAACAAATACCCGGAAGGGCTTGATCCGATTGTTCGATAAAATAATTTCATCGAAAAATGCTCGGATAAAGCCTTTCCGGGTATTTGTTTTTGACAAATCCTCGCGTTGAACCTTAAAAACATGTTTTAAACACATCTAACGGTTCGGATCATCGAAATTTGATCTCCAACAAAAAATCCCAGCAATTTCCGTTCCAATATGGACGGAATATAACGGTGCCTTAAAAGGGGCCTTTTCAAAGTTCAGGGTCTAATTGACGCAAAAAAAAGTTTAGGTATCTGTGTGACATTGAGTGTAAAGTTCAGGTGCCATTTTGACTTTTTTTTCTAATTTGTGTTTTGCACTTGATTGGTGATCACGACAAGATTACCCATGACAATGGTTGCAACTTCCTAGAAATGAAGGAATGACAATGGTTGCAGCTTCCTAGAAATGAAGGAAAACACAATGCTTTTGTTTCTAAAGTTAACTAATTTATCATCTCTCTTTATCCACAAGTTACCTATTACTATCTCAATTCCCCAGTAATTTCTAACTGAACTGCGTTAATTTTGAATTGTGTTAACATGCATAATTTCGTGCGAGATTCTTACGAATTCAAATCATATGTTATCATATACAGGAATGCAAAACAAAAATATAGTATTTTTTGTTTTGGGATAATTGTGCAGATGAGAAAATTTACGATGGATGAAACACAAACGAAAAATCAAATAATTAATTTTTTTATCATAGTGCTTCTTATTATAGCATTTGAAAATAACTCTTAACATAAATTTATATTATCACATTTCTCCAACACTATATTCTTTGTCAAACTTACAACATCAACTTCAAAATCTATCTAGGTAATAAAGCTATGCCTTTTACTGTACAAAATGGCCGTTCTCCGTTGTAGCTAACACAATTGATTTACAAAAGTTGATAGAAGAATACTTATCCCCAACCCACTCATCAAATACCAAATTTTAAGTTTTTTGATGAGTAATGTTGAAAAACATTACTTCAACCCACACATCAAAAGTGAACACCAAAATTAGTGACCCTTCCTCCCTCATCAAATAAAGTGAGTCATCAAATTATTTACTATAATTAAAAAAAATATCTTTTACGTTAAGATATTTTGATAATTTACAATAATCACTTGAAATTTAAATGGATAAGTATTTGTAGGGTGGGTTGGAATCACAATTTTGAAAACATAAAAAATAAGGCATCAAATTGTCACATAGGTCATCAAAAGCAAAATTTGGTGAAAAAAATAGGTGACTGGCTTGGAGATGCTCTTAGGTATTAGATCGTGGAAAAAGCGGCGGCGACGGCGGCGTTAGCATGGTAATGTATTATTTGATTATATGAAATCTTTCACAATACATTGCTTAAATATCTAAATGATAGCTTCTTTCTTCGAAAATAAAATTATACATTAATCAACACATGATCAAACGATATGCCGGATACTTTTGTGCACATTTTTTTTTGTCAAATTCGACTTGCACACACATTGCGTGTGCCCGGCTTCTAGTAGACATGAAAAAGGGAAGAACTCCACATACCCAGGCACTTCTTGGTATCAGATTTCTCGGGTGGTGTTCAAAGGTATACTACTCAGATAATACAATTTGGGAGGAGCTCTATTGAGATTTTGCTACTGTTCTTGGTATCAAATTTCTTACAAAATTGATTGATTTACCTGTATTCCTGAATTTCCATGGTCTGTTTGCTTTGTGCTCCATTTCTACCTTCTCTGGTCTATGCTCCGTTTCCGATTTTGGAGTGCAATGAGGCTGATTGGGGACCTACCAGTTTGATATGGGTTGCGGCTAAGCTGAAATGGGGATGACCATTTATGAGGACCTGAATTTTGACCTTTCAGTTATTGGGGGTGGAGGATTTATTCTTTTTGCTCGTTTTTTTCCTTTTCTTTTCCTGCTATTTCTCTATCCAATTTTTCATTGGATAATGTTTGTAGTCTTTTCCCATGGTTTTTTTCGATGTATCCTTCGTCGAGTTGTTAATAAAAGTTTCGTTGCCTATCAAAAAAAAAAAAGGGGGTACTTGGATCCATTGGCGGACTCAGAAATTTGATATAGTGGGGCACTCAATTGACCATGTCGAGAAAACTATTTTCATAATAGGAAAATGGTAACATCAACCCTTAGGGTAGAGGATAAATTAAAAAATGTACTGATATCCAAAAATAATGTATTGATATCCGTGACAGTACATTGATGATATCCGTTATTGATATTCGAACTTGTTTGTTATATTATCCTCTGCGTAATTGGTGGATGTTAGCAATACGTACCCTATCTAATAATCAACAATGAGTAAATCAAACAACGTTATAGAAGAAAATTGATGTATGAAATGAGATAAACATAATTATTTCAATTCATATACAAATGGTATATTTCAATTTTCGGTGTTATTTGAACAATTACGCAAAATGTATAGAAGCACAAGTGAAATTTTCTAATTTTGAGTGGGGCACGTAATCCCACGTGCCCCCTTTGGAACCGCCCCTGCTTGGATCCGCCAAACCCTCCAAGTTTATCCCTGGTCCATGCAACATCAGCATAGCGGACTCCACAGTGTGCGATTTTCACTGATACATCATCACTTCCAACAACCCTGTCATTTTCATCATCCTAATAGTACTAAAACTGTTAAAACATATACTATATACTTATACAATGGATATATACAAATATCTACATTAGAGATGGAAATTCGCCCCTATCCGGAAAAAATTATATAAAAAAGAACAATAGGGGTCGGGGAAGGTTCGGGTTGATGTTACCCCACCTTGTTACCTGCCCTTAGATTTTTTGCATACAAAATTATATTTTAGACTAATATTTTTTATCACTAAAACCAAAAAATATTTTTCTCATTATACTGAAAATTTTATTTTTACCTTTATTTTTCGTCATCCATACCAAAGGCTATAATAGAGCCTTGACCAAATCCCATGTCTTACCACATTTGGCCAAATTTTACCAATTTTACCCCTGTAATTTCTGACTTCGCTTCTTTCTATTCTGTAATTACCGGTTTTGCCTGTGGCTGTTTTGGTCTTTTGATTGTTTTGTTGCACAATTGCGGAATTTCCCCTTTTGTTTTATAAGTTTCGCTTGGGTCTCCACTACTTTATATACGTTGCTTTTACATCTCTTATAAAATGTTTTGTCAAAAAATCAAATTCTTTTAATCATTTACAAATAATTTTAACATTTTGGATTACATTATATTAAATCAATCAAAATGAACAATTTATCTGAGTTGTAAAAAAAAAAACCTAAAACAAACCAAACAAATATATCATTTCTAAACTCATTGAACTAAGTAAAAAATTACATAGCATGCACATCTTTAATTTTTACCAACGGGCAAACACTACAACCATTAACCTCGTGCGAACACGTTGCCTAATACCTAGTATTAATATAACACCTTTGGTATAATTACTTTCTTCTAGCTATTTCGCTTTTAGATTGAATACCAAAAAAATATTATTTATACACAAAAAAATTTCTCATTATACTGAAAATTTTATTTTTACCATTATTTCTCGTCAATATATTAATATAACACCTTCGATATAATTATTTTCTTCTAGTTATTTCACTTTTAGATTGTATAATATTTTTTTCATTTTTTATGGGGCGGGACGAGAACATGACACCCATGAATTATCAGGTCTGGGTCGGACCCATGTCTTAATTTTGGGATCGGGTATGTCAAAACCTACCCCATTGCCATTCCTATCTACATATACTATGTTGTACATATATATAGACGAGAGAGAGAGATCATGAAATTAAAACTGCAAAACAACTGTGAGTAAACACATAACATCAGTGAAAAAATGAAAAGGGCTCATTAATTGTCTAATTGTCTTGGTTAATTGATCCAATATTGATCTGTATATAATACAGTCTTGTTTGATTACCTTCGGTCGAACTTATAAGGGGAAAGAAATCCAGATGGGTCTCTAGCTGCCCTCCCGAGGCACTTCTCCATTCTATGCATACTTTTTTATAAGGGAAATTTATCGAAATGGTTCCTCTAGTTTCACCCCAGTCTCGATTTCGTCCCTCTAGTTTCAATTTCACTCTAACGAACCCTGTAGTTTCAATTTTGGTCGATTTGAGTACAATTGATAACGGCCGTTAGGTTAAAGATAACGAAAATTGCAATTTCAGGGTTTTTGAAGGGGCAAATATGTTTTTTCGCCCCCCTTCATCCCCAATACTAAAACCCTAACTCATCCTCCCCATTTAACATGTCTGCGATGTTTGATTGATCGAACAAAGTAGTCTCTCTCTTTTTTTTTTCACTCTCAAATGAAAATAATACTTTAAAATGGATAGGAAGAGTTAGGGTTTTGGTATTGGGGAAGAGGGGGGGGGCGAAAAAACATGTTTGCCCCTTCAAAAACCCCAAAATTGCGATTTTCGCTATCTTTAACCTAACGGCCGTTATCAATTGTACTCAAATCGACCAAAATTGAAACTACAGGGTTCGTTAGAGTGAAATTGAAACTAGAGGGACGAAATCGAGACTGTGGTGAAACTAGATGGACCATTTCGATAAATTACCCTTTTTATAATTAGACTCACTCATCATAAGCCGTGATTGAAATCGTTCATCTCGTTGTTATTGCAGGTTCAAACATATTTGTAGGAAAACAGTGGAGGAGTTGGAAATCGAAGTCTTGAGGGGCCAAACTAGGAGAGAAATTTTGGTAGAATGATTTTTCAAGATTAAAGCCACGCATCTGAGTTTTTATGATACGATTTTAATAAATTGAAGAGGTAATCTTGAGAAATTGTTGCCATAATATAATCAATTTACACGCAGTATCAATATTACCATATCATGTATCAAAATTTAGGCTAATCAGTTTCCCAAAATAAGTCACGGTACTAAAAGACACTTTTAAAATTGTCCTTATTCAAAAAAAAAAAATCGCGGTGGTTTGTTTTGCGCTAAACTTTTGTGAATTATTGGTTCGGACCCGGGGACCCTGGAGTGCGGCTTTTGAGCTGTATCAATCTTAACAATGGACGGCTCGGATCTTCAAGGGCTCGAATTCATTTGAGCCAGCCGCCCCACAAGGCCGCACTCCAGGGTTCCCTCATCCGGGTTTGCCTTGACGGGAGGAATCAGAATAGTAAAAAAACTACTCCAAAATGACTTTTATCAAATTATTTTGGGAAAACCAACATTTAGCACTTTTAGACATCTCTTTTGTTAGTGAACTGGCATATCTCGAATCTGGAACCGGTGTGGAATTATGAATAAGTACAAATGGAACAAAAGAAGAAATACAAAAAGTATAAACACTTTCTCTACTTTTTGTATTTCCTTAATTTAGTTCAGGGCAAAATTCTTTAGAAACCTCTGTCTATCTTTAAAATATTACAATATCCTAAACAGTATCCGTAGGTTGAGCACCCTTTTCAAGGGATATAGAATAGCAAGAACATTTAATAAAGCCATATGAGACCCTTTTACAAGAGAATGAAGACGAGAAGCTATCAAAATGAGGAACAAGACATGGTGGGGAAGTCTATAGGAGATGAACTACAGTTCAGTGAAAACCAGACTTTCCAAGTAGACCCCCATTGTGTGATCCAGCTTGCATCAGATCGCTAATCTGAGGTTCATTCACTTGTAGAAGCCTCAGCTGGTTTCCAAAACTACAAAAAAATAAATGGACTAATTAACACAAATCAAGTTCATAAAATCAACACACCAATGTAGCAAAATTAAAGATGAATTTGGACTGAAATTATTTATTATTATTGCCATAATTTTTTGGGTCATTTGCTGAATTTTCATTGTTTATAGTGTCTTTAGAATCGTCTTGTTTAATCTTTTTCAACTTTTTATCCGTAGATTAGATTTTTTTTTTTTTTTTGTTTATATGAATGTTTAACCCAAAAATAAAACGAAGAACTTAATAAAAAAATCACTGAACATCATCAATATTTCAACGTGGTTAAAAAAAAACAATTTTATCCAAGCACATACTATAAATCTCGTCATTTTAAAAACCGACATAGCAATATCATTTTGAAGAAAGAGAACTAAATCTACACTTATAATTAATTTTGTTGAACATGTCCTTTGGTGAGAGAGAAAAACATCAAGAGTAAGCTCCTTCAACCTTTCTGTTGGAAATCTTATTCCTTATTTATGGTTGAGAAAAAAAGAGGAACAAAAATAAATCATGAACCAATTAATCCTCCGTTTTGACTTGATTTCATTGTTTCTTACCTTAAATGTATCAATCGAGTTTATTTTTCCTTATTTGCAACAAAATAATAAATTGATAAAAAAAATAAAAAGTTCAAATAATGAATGGGTACTAACCTTAATAAAATAGAGGAAAACAATTGAAATATAATGATTCGGAAGGAAACACTATGCCCAACTTATCTCAAAGTCAATATAGAAATTGTGAGACAAGATGAGAAGTTATACCTAGTGGAAGATTATTCTGGTAGATTGCTAATCCGATGGTCACTCATTTGCTTTACCATTAGCATTTGTGTGTCTTCATCATCTTCAAGGTCTGCATCCTCTCCTATATTTTTCGCCATCTTTTTTTTTTATCAAACTTTGGTGCGGCGCTATGGAAGAGATCAGGATATCTATGAATTTTAGGGTTTGCAAAGTAGCTATAAATAGAGGGTCTGAAATCTATATAAGGAAAAACATTCATGAAGGAATCTCGCGAATTGACTTTACTGTTACAAAGTTTCTTTTCCTGGATTTTTCCCCTCTACGTATCGAAGGCTGTTTGGTTTAATAATCCGTTTGAATTATTCTTTTGTTTTTATTCAAAAAAAATTTACCTTTGTGAGTTTTGGGTCAATTTGTTTTTGTGAATTATTGGTTTTGTCTCAATGAGAGGAATTTGAAAATTATAAAATTAAGAACTAATTAAACTATTTTTTTGAATGAGGAAAAAATAATAAATATATTAATGAAAAATCTTTCTATTTTGGATTAGGTTTTCTATTGATTTTTTTTAAAAATTTAGGTTCTTCCCATCGAGACAAACTAATAATTTAGAGAAACTAATGCAAAACTAACAAACGTAAATCAAACCAAACCAAACCAAACTGAGTCTTATGTCCCAAATCAATTGGGGTGGACAACATGAATCATTTTCCTCCATTGAGTTTTGTCAAGTGCTGCTTAGGTGATGTAATATTAATACTTAACCATTCATAGAAACTAATATAGATACTACCATTACTATCATTTGTGCCCAACTGCCCATGCATACGCCGTTCATCAATGGATTTAAATGATATATTGAACTTTGCATCTTATGTTTTTATCATAGTGAGATATGCATATATTGATATACACAATGATTCACATACTCTACACTCACCTCAAAACTACATCGTTCTGCTAAATGAAAAGTAAACTCAAATCCTTGCACAGTACCGCATCTAATATCAATTTGGGTCTTCCCCTCCCCGGAGCGTTGCTATGCAAAACTATCATATCCGTTCTCTTAACTATTGCATCCGATGGTCTACGATAGACATGCCCAAATTAACCACCTAAGCTTATTTTCCCTCAACTTCTCTTCTATAGATACTACACCTACCATCTCGCGGACTATTTCATTTCTAATCCTATCTCACCTAGTCTTACCACACATCCACCTCGCATTCTCATTTCCGATACACTTATTTTGTTCACCTGCTGTTTCTTAATAAGCCAACATTTTGTCCCGCAAAACATCACTAGTCTTATGACAGTTCTATAGAATTTTCCCTTCAATTTTGTGGGTACCGTCTTGTCACACAGTACACTAGTAGCACTTCTCCACTTGAGCCACCCCACTTGGATCCTATGGGTCACATCATCTGCAATCTCTCCATCTTGACTAATAATATAGTCTAAATACTTAAAATGGTCACTCTTTGGTATCTCCTGGTCTTGAATCATCACTCTTTCTTCGTACGCACTTCGGTATCACTAAACTTGCAAACCATATACTCAGTTTTACTCCTACTTATCTGAAAGCCCTTAGACTCTAGTGCATCCTGCCAAATTTCTAATTTAGTATTAACACCGCTAGTAGTATCATCTACAAGGACAGTATCATCTGCAAAACTAACAAACACAAAAAAGAAAAATAATGAAGATAAAAAATAAACTAAAAGATTATTAAGCCAAACTAGGCCTAGCTGTTACTGGAATAATATGCATAATTGCAAGACCACTTGTTACACTGCTTCTCCTACCTTAAATGAATCAACAATAAAATTAGATCCAAAGAGAAAGTTAACTTCTTGAAGGAAGCAGTTTGGACCGTTGTGAGCGCTACAGGAATTTGACAGAGCGCTCAAAAGTGGCACAACAGGGCCCACGAACGAAACGGAACAGAACATTGGTGTAGTGCTCCAGAGCAAACAACGGTCAACGGGTCAACGGGTCAACGCCCTAAGCAATTAGGTGGCGCTACACTGATTTTACTGTAGCGCTACAAGTTAAGGCATAGGTAGCGCTACACCATTTTCCCTGTAGCGCTACCGAGGTGCTTAAAGGCACATTTAAACGGCATTGTTTTGGGTCTTCGTATGAATTTGTTTTGGTTTCGGATTTCTGGGGTATAAAAACCCCTCATGAATGTGTAATTAAAAAGGAAAAAAAAGGAAGACACATTATTTTCTAACCTAGTTTTGGCGGCTATGCTTTCTGGATGTTTGCTGGTTTCTTCTGGAGCTTTGTTCTCAGTTTTCAAGCCTTAAACATAGTTCGTTTGAGCAATGAAGTTTGTTTTCTTCCAGTGATCTCAGTATTGTGATTATTTATTATTTTCAATTCCTGAATCATGTTTAGTTTGAGATTTCTGAGTGTTTTGTTCAATAAAGTCATGAGCGAGTAGTCGCCAAGGGTGCGGCCATGGGATGAAGGCATTCCGTGACTAGCCAAATCAAAGTTCGTTTCGGGATATGAAGAATTTAGATTTTCAAGCAGTTTTAGGGTACGTAAACTCTTCTAACGGAAAATCTCGAGCATTACCGGGATCCTTACGAATGTGCATGGATTCTGGTGACAGGAGGTGTGCATCTGTTAGGAAAATTTTACCGACCCTAAAATCAATTATTTTATGAGAATGACGATCCGAACGAACGTTGGTTAGGGTTAGTTGCGGGTGTTGGAATTCCCGCGGCTGTACTCTCCTTTTTAAATCCATATTTAATTAATTCAATTTGGTAATTTAGTTAGTAATCAATCTCGCTGAACAAGGGGTGACTACCTAAGAGCCAAATTAAACTAGAATTCAACATTTTTTAGTCAAACACCGTCCGTCCATCTCTGTGGTTTGACTCCGGTACTTCCGGATTATTGTGCTACACTGATTGGTAGTCCTGCGCTTGGGACGTGTTTTTGAGTCTATATTTTATACACCCGGTCGGTCAAGCAACAGAGTTTTCAAAATCCTAAGAACCGTAATAAAATAAAAGATAATGGCCAAACAAATTGAGATGAAAAAAGTACTTTTTGAGGGTAAAACTGGAAAGCCACCCTGTTTTGATGGATATTTTTAGAAATAGGACAAATATTTTGGGATATCCCAAAATGGAAAGAAGGACCAGCAATTTGGGACGGAGGGAGTACCACTAAATAGACTTGATTGAGATGCCATTTAGGTCCCGTTCATCGTGACAACAATAACAATCTCTGTTCCTTGAAGAAACTGAACAAAGACTTATATACAAAGACATTTCGTAGGCTCAAACCTCTATATCAAGCACATGCATAATCACATATTAGAAAAAGGGTGAAGGAAGCAGAGTTACGGTTTCTATCTAGTTTGCATCCACCTAGTCAACATGAGAATATATGGAGCACCATATGAACAATGGCAATTTATTGTCCAACCTCCCCCAAAAAACACATACCACAACTCACTTCTCATAAATCAGAATCAAACTCAATTAACCTGAAAATTTTCTTGAAACCTAGAAGCTATTTTACACATTGTTCTCTTCTATAATGGAAATTGTACATACTGCACGCACGGGTGATATTTTTTTTGATCAGCAAAGAAGAAATATTATAGATCAAAGAGGAGAGAAACAAGGATACAACAAAAGGCTGCAGAGGAATGGTCAGTGACATCCCAAAAGGGCCACCAACAACAAGCCAACTAGCCAGCCAAAACAAAAAAACATGAGAACTGGATACATAAACACTACCAACAAATATGTGTCTATCCATATATGTGTCTATCGGAATCTTATTTCCCTTGGATCCCAAACCACGTCTCGCTATAGGTACGCGCACGACCTTTTTCTTTGCAGGTTCAGGAGATTGCTCTGTTTCTACTTGCAAAGGAACAACATTTTGCTGGAACTGGTGGGGGTGGTGGCAAAGATTCTGATGTACCATTCCCTGCACCGTTTATTGCCCCATTTCCCTCCTGGGAATCCAAAGGCAGATCCTAGGCTGAAAACAATTAACAGACACAGCTAATAGATTAATTGTTTTTTAAAAGGGTGATAAGAGAAATTACTCTAAACAATCCCGAGCTGATGCAACCCTTCACCAGCAATGCTGACGCCCCAGTAGTAGAGGAAAGCAATTGTTGGAAGGAAGCACTACTGCCAACTTATCTCAAAGTTAATATAGAAATTGCGCAATAAGATAAGAAGTTATACCTAGTTGAAGATTATTCTGGTAGATCACTAATCCGATAGTCATTCATTTGCTTTACCATTAGCATTTGTGTGTCTTCATCCTCTTCACTATCTGCATCCTCTCCTATTTTTATTGCCATTTTTTTTAATCAAAATTTGGTGCGGCGGTATGGAAGAGAGGTATATGAATTTTAGGGTTTGCAAAGTAGCTATAAATAGAGGGTCTGATATTTATAAAAAGGAAAAACATTCATGAAGGAATCCTGCAAATTGTGATGCCTAGTGCGGCGCAATTGAAATTTTTTTTGTCGTAGTTGGGATGCTTCTCCCTCATTGTGATGCCTTTTTCTCCTCATCCCTTTAATCTTTGTATTGTTTGCTGAGATTAATAAAATTCCTTTTCGCTGTTCAAAAAAAAAAGGGAATCCTGCGAATTGTTTTTACCGTTGCAATGTTACTTTCCCTGGATTTCCCCCCCTACGTATCGAGGGCTATTTGCTTTTATAATCCGTTTGAATTACTCTTTTGTTTTTATTCAAAGAAATTTCACCTTTGTTAGTTTTGTGACAACTTTTTTGTGAATTATTGGTTTTGTCTGGACGAGAGGAATTTGAAAAATACTATAAGAACTAATTAAACTATGTGTTTTGAATAAAGCAAAAAATGTAAAAATAGTAATGAAAAATCTTTCTGGTTAATTTGGATTAGTTTTTCTATTAATTTTTAAAAAATTTAGGTTCTTCAAGTCGAGACAACCTAATAATTCACAAAAAAAATGAAGCAAAACTAACCAATGCAAAAAAAAATAATAATAAAGACAAAAATAAACTAAAAGATTATTAAGCCAAACTAGGCCTAATTAAGAGAAAGTCACTCACCCCTCATTTCCTTTCTTTTTGGTAAAAAATAGTAAAGAAATTGAAACTTGATTTTCACTCTCTTTTTTACTATTCACACGCTTTATTTTAGTTTACTTTATGTGAAATTTACTATATTACCTTTTAATGAGTGAAAAAATGAATTTTCGGAAAGATAACATGGTAAATTTACTTGAATAAACACAAAATAATAAGTGTGGGTGGCAATCACTGTAGTATGATAACAATCCCTCTTGTTTAAAACCTTAAATGTATTTTTGTTACAATCTTTTTAGTTACATTTTTTGTATTTTTGCAAGTTAAAATTGTACGTCACATATACAATTTTTCTAGATGAGGTGAATCAAAAAAGTCTAAGGCAAAATTTTAAGAATAGCAAGTCGAAAATAATTGAAGAGAAAACTGTTTTTGCATAGAGAACGTTAGTGTGTCCTATTGAGTGGGGGTGCACAACAAAGTTGTAGTGTGCAACATGAGTGGTCCACCATATAATCAACGGTTCATATTATTTTACACATAAGATAAGCATCTTGTAAGATAATCTTCGAACTCTGGACCATTAAAAATACTTTGAACAACAAAGATTTTGCACTACGACCCTGTAGAGCACCCTGCATGCACTACAGGGTTTCCGATTCCGTACACTTACCGTAGTCTAATATCATTATTTATTTAACTTTGGTTTATGTTTTAGTGCATTTTTTTTATTACAATGAGATGTGACATGACCAAAAAATAAAAAAGTTACTAAATAATATCGGTTGTGTTTTTAGAATTTAATTTAGTCGACTAAAATCAAATATAAATTAAGCAGTAGAAACAAAATGAGTTGCCAAGAGAGAAGAAGATGACCAAAGAAGAGAGAGACATCCAAAAAAGAGAGGAGAGAGAATCAGTAAGCAAGTTTAGCCTCCGGCGGCTCTCTCTCTCTCTCTCTCTCTCTCTCTCTCACACACACACACACACACACACACAAATTATGTTTGAGGAACATCAAAAAAAAAAAAAAAACTGAGCGTTTAGTGAAAGAGAAGCATAAATAGAGCATGAAAAATATTACCAGCCGGCACAAACAAATGTAATGAGTGAAATGTTAGGTGGACTAGAAGTGTTAGAAAATAGCTATAGTGGATCCCATAGCAACTGGCCCTTGAAATAACCAATCACGAAAGGGATAATGTCCTGGGTGAAAAGAAATACATTAAAATGGGTTAAAAGAGAATAAGAAAAAAGAACGAAAGAGAAAAGGGAAATGCTACAATTCACATCCCCTATTTGGGTGCATGTGTATCATACACACCCTATAAAAGCTATGAATCAATTAATAAAAGTTATGAGACGTACCGAAATCTTATGAATCATAGAGACTGTTACGGATCACTAAAAAATGTTACAATTGTCAATGAGGTGGCACAATATGAACCGTCCAACAGGTGCATATAGTACACACATTTAATGAGTGTGTATTGTAGTCATTCCCGAAAAGAAAAAGAAAAAATCAAAACCCTTATTTGTTATTGATTCTTTAAAAAAAATACCCTCCGAGTCTCAAGCCCAACCCTATTCTCAACCCTATTCGCTTGGTGAAGTTGATGAGGTATTCCTAATCAACTTCACCTTTCGCTTCTTCAATGGCTTGTTTTTCTCCTCCATTTCTTCCCAACTAATTGAAGATTCCAAAATCACCGGTGAAGGCGGTGGTGCTGTCTGTGGAGATGCGGGCCATGCGGCTGGCCGCAGTGGTGGTTGTGGCATGGATGCCAGAACTGGAAATCGACTGGCAGTAGGGGCACAGGCAACACCAGCCGGGCGGGAGGGGCTCTAACCGGGCGTCCAGTTGGAACACCTTCTGCCTCTTGAGGAAGCTCCGATGGCATGCACATATGCCACTCATATCGACGGCTTCCGTTGCTTTACTCTTCGGAAAGGCGGCTGCTGTCGAAGGAAATGACTGAGGAATCTGGGACGTTTGGGAATTGAGCTCTCATTTGCATGCATAAGCAGTTCATCAATCTCTTTTTGAACTTCATCGCTTAGGCTCGAGGAATTGGCATTCTCAGTAAACTTCTTGGCCACTGACAGAACCTCAGGCATGGAGTAACTCCTTACATTTAAAGGGCGTCCAGTAAATACCAAACAAGAAACAACTACTCCCTCCGTCCCATATTTGTTGTCCATTTTCACTATTCACTGCTCCTAAAAAAATTGGCTATATTTTTCAATGTGTAATGTTGTATATATTCAATATGGATCTTGTTTGATAGTTCTCGATGAATACTATTAAACAAAATTTTCAAAATTGTAAAACACATTATAGATTGAGAGATATAAGTAATTGAAAAATGGCACGCAAACCCGTAAATGGACAACAAATTCGGGACGGAGGGAGTATATATTATGTAGCACCAATACGGACATGGACACGACAGTGACACAAATTCTCAAAAATTGGAGGACTAGAGTACAAGACACATAGGGGATACGTTTTAAATCATATTTGTGTATTCAATTCTATGAATAAAAACGGCTCTAATTCTAATTATGTAACACCATATATACCTTACAAATATCTTATCTTCACATCGTTCAAAAAAATATTCGAACAACAAAAGTTTCATTTTTCATTTTCTAAGAATAACTCTTTTTGTGACTTTCCGGCGCCTTCAACTTTTCCGGCGAGTTGGTAAATGACGTTTATAGTTTTTTGTTGTTTTTTATACGAGGGTGCCTCGCAAGTGGACTGGATCTGTTAGGAAAATGTAAGGTGGACTGGAAATGTTAGGAACTAACTATAGTGGACTCTGTAGCAACTGGCCCAAAAAATAAATGGAATAATTAACACAAATCAAGTTCACAAAATCAACACACTAGCGTATTAAAATTAAAAGTGAATTTGGACTGAAATTATTTATTAATATTGCTATATTTTTTTTCTGTCATTTGGTGAATATTCGTTGGATACGTAATAAAGCTTTAGATTGACTGAATTTTGAAAAAGATTCAATATTGTTTATAGCGTCATTAGGATTGTCTTGTCTGATTTTTTCAACTTCTTGCCCGTAGATTATTTTTTGTTGTTGTTGTTTATATCAATATTTAATCCAACTAAATGAAAAATCACTAAACATCATCAATATTCAACGTGGTTAAAATAATTTTATCCAACCACATCCTAAATCTCGTCATTTTCCAAACTAGCATATCAATATCATTCTAAACAAATAGAACTAAATCGACACTCATAATAAATTTTGTGAAACATGTCATTTGGTGAAAGAAAGAAAAATCAAGAGTACGCCCTCAGCCTTTCTGCAGGAAATGTAATTACTTATTTACGAAATCCCAAGGAAAAAAACTGGCACAAATTAATCCTAAATTTGGCTTAATTTCATTAGTTTCGCACCTTTACAAGTATCAAACGAGTCCATTTTATCTTATTTGCAACAAAAGTATAAATTGATAAAAAAAAAAATGAAAAGTTCAAATAAAGGGCTACCAACCGGCTAACCCATATGACATAAATAAAAGAAAAATCTGACCTGTTGGATAAAGGAAAACAACCATATTGAAATTTAATGACTCAAAAGGAAACACTACTGCAAATTTATCTCAGTGCTAATAAAAAAATTGAGCGATACGAAGAGAAGTTTTACCAAAGGGAAGATAATTCTGGTAGATCGCTAATCCGATGGTCATTCATTTGCTTTACCATTAGCATTTGTCCGTCTTCGTCTTCTTCACAGTTTTCGTCTTTTCCTATCTTTATCCCCATTTTTTCCTTTGAAATTTGGTGCGGCGTTGTGGAAGAGATATGGATTTTAGGGTTTGTAAAGTAGCGTTAAATAGAGTGTTAGATATCTGTATAAGGAAAGTCATTCATGAAAGTATCCGGTGATTTGACTTTACTGTTACAAAGTTACTTTTCGTGGATTTTTTCCCCTACGTATTAAGGGCTAGTTTGGTTTAATAATTTGTTCCGATTATTCTTTTGTTTTAACTAGTGTTTGTGCATGTGCATTGCACGTGGCTATTTACGAATTCAATTTGTATATCTACCATTAGTATTTGTCCGTCTTAGTCTTCTTCACTGTTTTGTGTCTTCTCCTACCTTTATCCCCATCTTTTTGTTTGAAATTGGGTGTGGTGCTATGGAAGAGATATTGGTTTTAGGGTTCGTAAAGTAGCGTTAAATAAAGGGTCCGGTATTTGTATAAAGAAAATCATTCATGAAAGAATTCTGTGATTTGATTTTACCGTTACAAAGTTTTTTTTCATGGATGTTTTTCCTTACTTATTAAGGGATAGTTTGGTTTAATAATTCGTTAAGATTATTCTTTTGTTTTTACTAGTGTTTGCGCACATGCGTTGCACGTGGATATTTACTAATTGACTTTGTATATGTGCCATTAGTATTTTTCCGTCTGCGTCTCTTCACTGTGTGTCTTCTCCTATCTTTATCCCCGGCCGTCTTTTTGTTTCAAATTTGGTGCGGCACTGTGGATGAGACATGGATTTGAGGGTTTGTAACGTAGCGTTAAATAGAGGATCTGATATCTACATAACGAAAATCATTAATGAAAGAATCCTATGATTTGATTTCAACCATTAGAAAGTTACTTTTCATGGATTTTTTTCCTACGTATTAAGGGCTAGTTTGGTTTAATAATTTATTTGGATTAATTATTCTTTTGTTTTTCCTAGTGTTTGTGCACGTGTTTTGCATGTCCTTATTCACTAATTGACTTTGTCTATGTAGTATTAGTATTTGCCGGTCTTTGTCCTCTTCATTGTTTGTGTCTCCTCCTATCTTTATCCTCATCTTTTCGTTTGAAATTTGGTGCGGCGCTATGGAAGAGATATGGATTTTAGGGTTCGTAAGTAGCATTAATAAACGGTCCGATATTTGTACAAAGAAAATCATTCGTGAAAGAATTTGTGATTTGATTTTACCGTTACAAAGTTATTTTTCGTGGATTTTTTTTCCCTACGTATTCAGGGCTAGTTTGGTTTAACAATTCATTTGAGTTAATTAATCTTTTGTTTTTACTAGTATTTGTGCACGTGAGTTGCACGTGGTCGTTTACTAACTGACTTTGTATATGTACCATTAGTATTTGTCTATCTTCGTGCTCTTCACGGTTTGTGTCTTCTCGTCTCTTTATTCCCATCTTTTTGTTTGAAATTTGGTACAGCACTGTGGAAGAGATATGGATTTTAGGGTTCGTAAAGTAGCGTTAAATAGAGGGTCTGATATCTGTATAAGGAAAATTATTAATGAAAGAATCCTGTGATTTGATTTTACCGTTGCAAAGTTACTTTTGGTGGACTTTTTTCCATATTTTTTTCGGGCTAGTTTGCTTTAATAATCCGTTTGGTTTAATTAATATTTTGTTTTTACTAGTGGTTGTGCACGTGCATTGCACGTGGTTATTTACTAATTGACTTTGTAAATGTGCCATCATTATTTGTCCGTCTTCATCCTCAGCACTGTTTGTGTCTTCTCCTATCTTTATTCTCATCTTTTTGTTTGAAATTTGGTGCGGCACTGTGGAAGTGATGTGGATTTTAGGGTGTTTAAAATAGCGTTAAATAGAGGGTTTGATATAAAAGATCAATGAATAAAAATATTGCTAGACGCTAGAAAAAAATTCCAACTCAACTGATCATTTGCATCCAGCCTGACACACATACATACACATCTGCATGAGAACAAATTTATTCTCCCTCTCACCTTCACTAGAACAGGGTGAACAAAACCCTCGTTCCTATTATTATAAAGTTATTCGTCACACCATAAAGTGATGTCATGCTTACCTTTGCAATACACTTTTTGGTGTAAACTTGTTCGTCCCATCACAAAGTGATGTCATGCTTACTTTTAATTTCAATACACTTTTTGGTAAGCATGACATCAATTTGTGATGGGACCCACACTATTTCAACCAATTGGAGTGAAGATTTTGTTCACCCTCCTTTAGCAAGGGTAATCAATAAATTTGCACTCCATATACATTGACCAACAGCTTATTTCTACAAAGATTAAGCAAATAAACAACGAAGAAATAAAAAGCACTCAGGAACCAATCAAGTTCATAGAAACAATCCTAGATGGCTAATGTAGGAATTTGAAATATTCACAAAGGCCTTTACAGCTCCTTTGTAAGGTGGAAAAGGACAGATTAAAAGGGAAGCCTTTGAATGGTGAGATTGGGTGAGAAAGGAGAAAGGAGAAAGGGCTAATCACAATATTTTATTTTTGTACTTTCCTCTCCAATTCTCAACAAAATACTCAATCCAAATGAGTGATTTGGCTAGAAACTATAACCTTTTTTTTTCCTTCTCTCACGCAATCTCTCTATCCAAAGGGGCTGTTACTACTTTAAAAAAAGCCATCGATCATCACGAAAAATGACCTTGTTCTCTTCCTTAACAAAACATTCTTTTATATCAGGTACAACAAGGTTGTTACAACAAAAGTGGACAACACGAACCAGTAAGAATACTCTTACTATCAAAGAGTATTTCAAATCCGGACCGTCGAAAAACACTTTTAGATGGCGAGAGATACTGTTGTCCAATTTGTTGTGCCATTGTGTTGTACCCCTTGCATTTTTGTTTATATTAATAGCCAACGATTTATGTTGGGTTGACACGCTTTTGCTAATTTCTTTATGAGAGAAATGAGGAAAAGTTCAGGCTATCGATATTGCCTTCTTCCACACTATCTCATTCCTAGTGAGCTTGTTGCTCAAGCTGACAGTGAACAGGTCAGGTCTACCCCAATTATGAAAATACTCTGTATTGAAATTATTCAAAATGAATGAAACTAAACATTAACATGTCTACAGGCTTGTTAGGATTTTCGAACCCCAAAATGCCCTACGGATCTTGGGAACAATAAATCACAGAACGAAAAGTAAACAGTCGTGCATAATGAAAAACGGAAAGAAAAACGAGACACAAAATATACGTGAAAAACCTCAACAAGAGAAAAAACCACGGGAGCCACACCAGTCCACTATAAAATCGAAATCAAGAGTACATAGCCTGCTGAGAAGTACAGTCACACCCGTAAAGAGGTGGCTTGTAATATTCTATAAGTTACGTTGCACCAAATAATCAACCCGTAAAGATTAAACTTCACATACACAAAGTCACTAACCAGTTGTGGTTGGAATGCTGACTTGAATGCCTTGAGTTCAATATTACAATCCCCAGGTCCTGCAGCTTTGTAAATTCCATACATCAGTTTGAGATCAAAATCGTACAAAAACAGCCTCATCCCTTTATAAATCTTTTGTACGATATCTCGCTTGCTTGCAGGCAGCCCAAGAACGTTGTAACGGTAGCAGTCCTTCTTTGTCTTCGAGCTGCATGTGAAATCATCCCCATACTCTCAGCCTCTTGGAAGCCATTTTCTTCTTTGATGATCCAAAAACCAGCTGAGGCTTTCGAAAGGCACTAGCAGACTTTCTTCTTTGTCTTCCGTGAAATTCCTTCGCTTCAAAGTCTAAGCCACCGGTTTTCGGTTGGCCCAGCGGCGGTGGGAAGGTTGCGTTTGGTGGTCACAATTCGTGTTGTTGTCAGCGACTCACCATCCCCATCACTAGATGTGTCAAATGGGTCTTGCCGGCACGGCACGGGACCGGCACGAAAAACTCCAGCACAAGCACGGTAAAAGTTGGGCACGGCACGGCGCGGGGAACGGAAATGGGTGGGCACGGCACGAGCATGGCACGGTAGTTGGTCTGGCACGACAGGGTCTAAGCCGGGCGCGGCAATAGTTCCAAACTTAAAAAAGCATCTCCAATGGCGAGTTATATTTATTTTCACAATCAAAATTTAGCCTTAAAAAAAGTAAAAAATGGCACGGCACAACACGATTAAGTAAACGGGCCGGGCCAGCACGGCACGATTAAGTAAACAGGCATGGCACGACACGACACGTGTCAAACGATTAAGCGGGCCGGCGCGACACGACACGATTAAGTAAGCGGGTCGGCACGGCACGACACGACATGATTTAAAAAAACGGCACAGCACAATTAAGTAAATGGGCACGGCACGAGTAGGACGATTAAGCGGGTCGGCACGGAACGACACGACACGATTAAGTACGCGGGCCGGCACGGCACAACACGATTAAGTAAATGGGTCGGCACGGCACGGAAAGGTTAGAAAACGGCACGGCACGGCACGACTAAAAATGGGCACGACACGATTAAGCACAACACGACATGACACGATTAAGTAAACGGGCACGGCATGGGCATGGGCACGGGCACGGTTGGCACGGAAGAAAAGCGGCACGGCGGGCCCGTTTGACACCTTTACCCATCACCATCTCAATAGCAAAAGCCTCGGCTGGTTTTCAAAACTGCAAAAAAATAAATGGACTAATTAACGCGATCAAGTTCACAAAATCGACACACCAGTGTAGCAAAATTAAAGATGAATTTGAACTGAAATTATGTTATTGCTATCATTTTTTTGGGTCATTTGCTGAATTTTCGTTTGAAACGTAATAAAATTTTAGATTAACCGAATTTAAAAAAAGATTCATTGTTTATAGTGTCTTTAGGATCATCTTGTCTGATCTTTTTCAGCTTTTTGTCCGAAGCTTAGTATTTTTTTGTCGTTTATATGAATGTTAAATCCAAAAAAATAACGAATAACTTAATTTAAAAAATCTCTGAACATCATCAATATTCAAAGTGATTGGGAATAAAAAAAAAAATACAACTTTATCCTAGCACATCGTAAAATCTCGTCATTTTCAAGACTTGACATAGTGATATCATTCTAAAGGAAGAGAACTAAACTGACACTCATAATTAATTTTGCAAAATAGAAAATACTTTGGATTTTCAATGGTGACTACCGATTTTTTTTATTTTTTACTCCCTCCGTCCCTTTTTAAGTGTGTTACCTCGTAATTCCAACTTATTTTCTCTCACATCAACTTTTACAACTACTTTCTACTACTTACCCTTATCAATATAATAATACCCACTAACTTTTCAAAAAGGAATCTACTTTTAAGGGCAAAATAAAAAATGTACCCACTAACTTTTCAAAACACACACTTATTAAGGGACAGCCCAAAATGGAAATGTCTACACTTATTAAGGGACGGAGGGAGTATTTTTTTTGAAAAAGATGACTACCGCATTGAAACATTCCATAACAAAAAGGCGGATCGTTAATATGACCAAAAGATTACAAATCTAGGGTAAAAAGTCCAAGTTATTACCAATGTTAAATTCACTCCAGCAAAATAAACTTAGTACTTTCTCATTCTACTCTGAAGTCTGAAACTTTCTCATACTTATCCTTGAACTTGAAGAAATGGTCCTCCACCAATGCTTCAAGGTTAAAGGATTTTTCTTTTTCTTGATCGCCAAAACAAATTTATTAAAACTCGACAAATGGTACATCGAGATCGAGATGAGCCAACTAAAAGTAAAGCAAGGGAAAAGAAAATAATATGCAAAAGAACACAGGTTGCCCCAAAAGGAACCCAAAATGAGAGAGCAAAAAGAGACATTCCTTCCTCAACAATCAAAGAAAAATCAGCAGGTTCCATCTTCCAAAAGGACAACACTCACCATAGCTTCCAACTTCCAGATTCAAATGACTCAACAAACCAGATCACAAAGCAGCAGCAAAAACTTCCCACCACGGCACCAGCACTCTTGCCCGCAAACCCAAACAACAAAAACATCGCCCTAAAAACATCCTCGGCCGCACACTAGCAAATGGGAACCAGCACAGAAGAAGCATTCCTTCAAAAAATGAAAACAACCCTGGCGAAGTGCAGGAAGACAAACTGATATGAAGACACTAAAAGCACTCCAAGACCCCTACTACCCATAATACAAAAGAAAAACCACATCCACAAAACCAAGAACAGATCAAAAACCAACTACACCCAGGATCCTACTATGACTTAACTGAAACAAGACTCACAAATACCCATGACTCCTTTGAAGAGGAGCAAACCTGTTGCTATCCTTTTCTATCAACTTTTCAATCTCCAAAAGATCTGAGTTTGTATATTCCACTCCTAGAGTTCTCCCTACTTCTTTTGTAGCTTCTAGCTCTAGGAGTGTTTGATTGAAATCTCCACTTTGAATAGCAGCATTAATTGAGTTACTAATATACTCACAAGACTCGGAGTTAGTAATCTCTTCACGAATTTTCTTCCTCAAAGCTTTTCTGGGGTAATGCTACTATGCGCAACCCCCCATATGAGATTTTGTGGCTTTAAATATGAGTTTTGTGGCACCAAATTTGAGATAATATGAGATTTTGTGGCACCAAATATGAGATTTTGTTGCTCCAAATATGATATGGCATACGGTATACACCCCATACGGATGGACGACCGAGATTGCGCCACGTATGATGTGTAGGAATTTGTGCCACCTTTGACCATTGACTATATGAGATTTTGTGGCTCCAAATATGAGTTTTTGTGACTCAAAATATGAGATTTTGTGGCACCAAATATGAGATTTGAGATTTTGTGGCATCAAATATGAGATTTTGTGGCACCAAATATGAGATTTTGTGACTCAAAATATCAGATTTTGTGACACCAAATATGAGATTTTGTGGCTCCAAATATGAGGTCCGCAAATGCTCACGCACTGTAGCAAAGTCCGAATGGATCTAATATGAGATTGTGTGGCTCCAAATATGAGATTTTGTGGATATATATGAGATTTTGTGGACATCTGTATGAGTGTGCATACCATATGCATTTCATATCTCCAGCCACAAAATCTCATATTTAGAGCAAAAAAATCTCATATTTTGAGTCACAAAATCTCATATTGAGTAATTTTAAAGGGTTGCGCATAGTAGCATTACCCGCTTTTCTGGCCTCCTTTGGGTTCAGGTCCACTTGTAAGTTGATACTAGGCAGCTGAGAAGCACTTATGTCTTTGATCCAATCACAATAGGTCCATTCAGGCAGCAAATACTTTCTCCAAAATCCTTTCGCGACTTTACCTTTATGACTCTTTCAATAGTTGGCACTACTCTATTCTGAGATTTGGATTTGTACGTCTTGACCAATAATCATAATTGGATCTTCTGAGTCCGCTACGTAGGAATCCGGTCTTCAAGGTAATATGTTGTACCTGATTTATTGGAGTTAGTGAAAATCCTTTTTCGTTGTGCAACAAAAAAATGTATTCGAAAGCTCCGTCAACGTCTCTATAGGGAATCTAAGTACTTATTTACAAAATCCTGATCGAGAAAAAAAGAGGAAAAAAAATAAAACTCACACCAATTAATCCTCCTTTTTGGCTTAGTTTCATTGTTTCTTGCCTGATGTATTAGACGAGTCCATTTTATCTTATTTGAAACAAAAAAAGAGATTGATCAATTTGAAAAGTTGAAATAAAGGGCTACTACCCCTTATAAAATAAAAAAGGAAAACCTAAAAACTTTTAGATAGAGGAAAACAATTGAAATTTAATGACTTGGAAGGAAACACTACTGCCAACTTATCTCAAAGTAATTACTATAGAAATTGCGCGATAAGATGAGAAGTTATACCTAGTTGAAGATTATTCTGGTAGATCACTAATCCGATGGTCATTCATATGCTTTACCATTAGCATTTGTGTGTCTTCATCCTCTTCACTGTCTGCGTCCTCTCCTATTTTTATCGCCATCTTTTTTTATTGAAATTTGGTGCGGCGCTATGGAAGAGAGATATATGAATTTTAGGGTTTGCAAAGTAGCTATAAATAGAGGGTTTGATATCTATATAAGGAAAAACATTCATGAAGAAATCCTACGAATTGATTTTACCGTTCCAAGGTTACTTTTCTGCATTTTTTTCCTACATATCAAGGGCTGTTTGGTTTAATAATCCGTTTGAATTATTCTTTTGTTTATATTCAAGGAAATTTTGCCTTTGTTAGTTTTGTGTCATTTTTAATTTTTTTTGTGAATGGCGAGAGGAATTTAAAAACTATAAAATTAAGAAATAATTAAACTATTTTTTTTTAATAAAGAAAAAATTATAAAAAGTACTAATGAAAAATCTCTCTTTTGGATTAATTTTCTTTTCTTTTTTTAATTTTTAGGTTCTTCCCGTCGAGACAAGCTAATATTTCACAACAAATTGAAGCAAAACTAACCAACGCAAAAAATAAAAATTAATAAAGACAAAAAAATAAACTAAAAGATTATTAAGCCAAATAATTGAAACTTTATTTTCACACACTCTTTTTTACTACTTGCACGCTTTATTTTAGTTTACTTGTGTCAAATTTACTATATTACCTTTTAATGTGTGGAAAAAAGTGAATTTTTGGAAAGATAACAAGGAAAATTTAGTTGAACAAAAACAAAATAATAAGTGTGGGAGGCAATCACCATAGTATGATAACAACCCCTCTGGTTTAAAATTTTACATGTATTGTTGTTACAATCATTTTAGGTTCTTTTTTATTTTTGCAGGTTAAAATTGTACGTCACATAATTTTTCTAGAAGAGGCGAATCAAAAAAGTATTGGGAAAATTTTTAAAATAGCAAGTCGAACAAAATTCAAGAGAAAACTGTTTTTACATAGAGAACGTTAGTGTGTCCTATTGAGTGGGGGTGCACAACAAGGTTGTAGTGTGCAACACGAGTCGTCTGTCATATAATCAACGGTCTAGATTATTTTACACATAAGATAAGCATCTTATATGTAGGATAATCTTTGAACTCTGGACAATTAAAAATATTTAGGACGACTCAAATTTTGCACTACAACCTTGTAGAGCACCCTGCATGCACTACAAGGTTTTTGATTCCATGCACTTAGCATATTCTAATATGATTATTTATTTAAGGGAGAGTTAATTAGACATCCTATACAAATAATATCATTATGATTTCATCCTATAAGATTTGAATACTTATGATTTCATCCTCAAATTCAAATAAATCCTAAAATACCCTTTCTCTCTCCTAATTTTCCTAATATTTCTCACTCCTAATCTCCTAACATTTCTCACTTCTAATCTTTCCTAATCTCTCTCTCTCCCCCTATCTTGAAAAATTTCTTTCTTTCCTAATCTTACAATTCTCTCTCCTAATCTTCTCACACCTA
>JAXBDA010005037.1:0-26192 GCA_036023075.1 Gaultheria prostrata
ATAAATAAAATAATTAGGAGAGTAAAATTGTAATTTGGGGGGGGGGGGGGGGGGGGAGTTGTTAACAACTGACCTCTGAAAGCCTTGTGTTTAAGAGGATATACAAGTATAACTATATTTGTTTTTATTACAAATTTACCTTTTAGTTATTACAAATTACACTTTAGCTGAAATATATGTATACTTATATTATGCTATTAACCCTACATAATTTCAAATAACTTTTAAAATTACACTATTAATCAACTTGTCAATTTGGGATACTAGTGATTATTCCATTTATTATTTTGTAGGAAATATGTTATAAAAATATATATATTTGTATAAAATATGCTACAAATAAATTTAAATAAATAATATAGTTTAAATAAATTTATGTATTTATTATGTATTTATTCCAATCATTAAGTATTTATTCGAATTATAATAAAATTAATCTATTTTTTATTTAATTCATAAACTAGGGGCAATTCAGTCATTTATCCCATTAACCTATCAAATCCACCCTCCAAATCCCATTCTCAAAAAATCATCCAAACACCACATATACAAATCCACCCTTCTTAGGAGGAGGGCCACTCAAATTACAAATACACCATTATTATAAAGGAATATGCTAACGTGTGCCCAATAGACACACGTTAAAGTTGAAAAAGTGTATTGAAATGTGTGAAAAATATATGGGGATATGTGAAAGTGTATTGAAAAGTGTAAAAGGTGTATTGGAGTGTGTGTTTTTTTATTTGTTTGTGTGCTTAACGTGTACCTATTGGGTACACGTTAGCAAGACCCTATTATAAATCCACCCAAAATTATCCCCGATCGCCAAATAGGGCCTTAGTGTTAACTTTTGTTTTTCACGGGATAACGGCCTACTATAAACTTTAGGTTGGATATATGCATTAGTATATTACCATATATGCTACGATCAAAGTTCTCACACAATCACAACATAAAGAAAACCATTTTTTTTTTTTTTGATTAACATAAAGAAAACCATTTGAAAGGGCAAAAAATAGTATTTGGCAGAATTGATGGTTGGTCTGGCGGGTGGTCCCTCTGGAAGAGTTATTGCATATAGTTGGGTGTACAACACAGCACAGAGGTGTGGAATCTCTCTTCCTGTGAAATGATTAAAGGCCCCATGGTGCCTTTGGGAGGAAACAACTTTACTGTGAAGACTTTTGTATGTCTATACACTGTATGCGTTGTCAAAATGAAGCAATTTTTTGGTTAAGAAGTACTCAATCTTTTACGAATTTTTGTGGCTCGTTTTATGGATTTTTTGTGGCTCGGTTTACATATATATGCATATTTGCATGTGTATTTTTTATTTTTTTTGACTAAATGGTGGGTATTGATTTTTGGGATGAGATTGATCACAACGATGTGGAGGGGAATTTCCGAAATAAGGTTTCCATAGGTGGTCTCAACTAATTATAAGTGGCTCTTTATACCAAATTTAGGGTCTATTAACTCATCTACAAACCCAAGAAATTAGCTTACAACTCACAGGTTTTATATTTGTATATTCATACAAGAGATGAGTGTATTTTTTGATTTTGGAGGGATTGATCATCCCCATCTAAGGTGAGGGAAATTTCCGAAAGAGGGTTCCATAATGTGGTCCCAATCATTTGTAAGTGTGAGTATACCAAATTTAGGGTGTCTACATATTCATCAATTTCAAGTCCAAGATCTTTAACTTCTCAATTCACATGCCATCTGAGTTTGATATTTTCCTCCATCCAAGAATTTTCTCTCTCATTTAAATCGCAGCAGTAGGATGATATGAGATTACTATCTTTAAAAGGAAAATTTCAGCCAGAAGTCTTCAAATGAACGAGTTTTTGGACAAGAATTGAGCTGGTCGGCAGTTGGCTTGTTTACGGCCACTTTCGTTCACATTGCAGATCTCATCGAAACTCATAATGGGTGTTTCAAAATGATGTTAATTGGATATATACTAGTAAATAATAGATCGAAACACAAAAACAAATTAAAATTCAATTATGAGTTATTTTTGTTTTTCGATCGCATATATATCGGTATCAAATCTACATGTTTTAAACCACCTTAACGTTTAAAATATTGAGACCTAACTTATAAAATATGTCATGCAGCAGGGGAGGTACTATCATATATAAGGCTGGACAAAAAATCCAATGAACCGTGTCCGAATCGATCTGATCTGTAAATTTTGGATTATAATCATGGATTAATAGTTTTTTTTTTGAAAGGATGGATTAATAGTTCGGACACGGATTTAGAAACTAAAAAATTGTGACTCGCAGTTCGAACCACAGATTTTCATTTCGAAATCATGGATTAACCGTTTTGGACCGCGTGAGACATTCATTATATGTAAATAGAAAAAGAAAAAAAATGCTCTCCGTCAATGAGCTCTTTTAATTCATGAAAAAAAGTTGAATTTTTCTTTTAAAAATGTATTACTCCCTCCGTTTGGATTTGTTGATCCGTTTTGGGGATTCAAACTTTTTTTCCATTACTTTTTGTATTTGTTCATTTCCTATTTTCCAATACTTTTTGTGCACTTTATCTTTTGATTTTTTAAAATGGACAGACATTTTTTGACTTGAAAAAGTATGTTTGTGGGTCAACAAATCCGGACCGATGGAGTATTTCTACTTTATCGTTTTGCCAACCGGACTATCATTTTGAGACGGAGGGAGTAAATAAATAAATGTGTATATCTATAATTTTACCACTTTTATAAAAAAAAATATTTTACTATTTTACTATTTTACCTTCATGTGATATAGTGTATATCCATGTAAAACTTAGGGACAAAGTGTTATTCTTTGCTAAATGAGATAAAAATGTGTTATAACTTACCAGTATACTACACATTTGACACTACATAGTATACTCATAAAAACTAGACCATATGCCTAACTTGATTTTGGAACCTTCAACCATAAATCTGAAATGATGGAATGATCCTGAAATACAGAATTTGATTGTTGGCATGCTGCCTTACTAGTTATTGTTTTTTTTGCTTGTTGATTGATTATTTTCTTATGAAATATAATCCGAATATAAAATCGGAACTGATTCGTAATTCACGAATTAAATTAAAATCAGACGATAAGAGTTTTGGTTTGAACACGAGTTACATTTTTTAAAACAAAAATGCTACTCACACAGCAATCCCACACATCAACTACACAGCAAGATCGTTTTGCTTATGAAAAAAAAAAAAAAAACCCTCTTTTCCTCTTCCCCAAATTCTGTTTTCCTCTCCTTCTCTTTTCCTCTTCCCCCAAATTCTCAGTCCACCCGAGCACCACCACCACCGCGAACTAGTCTAGCCGCCACCAAGCACCACCGCCAAGGTCTCTCTCTCTCTCTCCGTACAAGAAGTCGTTTGTAGAACAACGTCAAATTTTTGCCTGATGAATTTAAGTAATATGAATAGAGGTTGCTCCACAACCAACAACAATATGCTACTGATGCGCACTGATCAAATCGGAATCGAAGTCGCTTCTTCTTCGTCGGTGTGGTATGCGATGGTGGTGGTGGTAGCCAGTGGTGGCGGTCTTCGTCGAGGTGCTGGTGGCGGCGATCCTTGTCAACTTCTTCTCACCTCCCTCTGTTTTCTGTATCCAAACGAAAGGGGAACGGAGTTTGCATTTGTTTTTAGAGATGGAGAAGATCTAGGTCGTGGTTAATTTTGGGGGAAAATGGATTGCGGGAGTGAGCGAGGTGAGGGAGGTCAGGTGGTACAGAAAGCAGTGGCGATGGGTTTTGTTGAGATTAGGTGGTGGGCGGTGGAGGGAGGCGGAGGAATAATGGCGACAAAACCAGTTGCTTGAGAGAGAGAGAGAGAGAGACTGAAGGAATCTGAGTTTTTTTTTTTTTAAAAGACTAAAACGATGTCGTTTTGATCTTTGTTTGTTGTGTGGCTGCTGTATAGAGTTGTTGTGCGTGTAGCAGCGTTTTTTTTTTTAAATTGCGACTTGCAAATTAGAATTAGATCCATAGGAATCCGATCCCAGATGTGATTAATTATAGTTAGTGACACACTGACACTCACAGTAGCTTGTGATTAATTATAGTATGAATTAATTATACCCGCCGAGTTCACAGAAATAGTCCAAAGCAGTGCCCAACATTATGAGATTTGTCATGAAAGTATGTGGACAGTGGACGACTAATTAATTAATCAAATTAGCCCCACTTCATCTCATGACCCACCACTTTAATAACAACTCACACTCAACACTTTTTTTTTTTTTTTACTATCCTGATGTAACTCACACTTTAACAATTACTCCCTCCATCTCAAATTATTGCTCTTATTTCGGGAATCTAATTTTTCGTAAATAGTATGTAATTGTATCTTAAGGAGAAAAAAAATACCACATGATCAGTAATATTTTGGGATGGAAAGAGTAATAAATTAAATTAGTCCACTTCTTCACATGATTCAACGCCGCTTTAATAAATGTAATAATAAAATCACACACACATATGGTATGGCGATTAAAGTGTTCGAGTCAGCTTACGGATATATACCTTAATTAATTCCTTCTCGGTCCGATCAAAGACAGATCATCTACCACCGAAACTAGGAAATTCACAAGAAAAACTCTTGCGTGCGATCTTGCCTTAAGAGGTTACCTAAGTTTTAAACCTCCCGATTACCACTTGGGGTAGCCATTTGAGGCTTTATTATATGGTATAACCCCATTAAATTAGGTGTAACAAAAATATTCCTAAAGAGAACCAATTTTCGTTGCAAAGTACTTAGCTAGTTGCCCACCCCACCCTCCTTTTGACTGGAACATCTCATCAGAAAACAATCCTTTTCTCCACCCAAATGCACCTCCAACAGCATTAGATTAGATTTTTGGTTTCTCATCCTTTTCACAAACCCAAACAAAACCCACCCACTCACCATCTCCGCCATTAAACCAAACCATGGGAGAAGAAAAGGAGAACAAGAAGAAAAAGAAGAAGAAGCAAAAGCACAACCACCCAAATGACCAAAAACCCACATCAGACTTCTCCTTCAAACCCACCTCCGATGTCAAGGGACTCAAATTCGGCGGCCAATTCGTGGTCAAATCCTTCACCATCCGCCGCGCACGGCCACTCGAGCTCCCCCGCCTCCTCTCTCTCCCCACCCAACAACAAGACAGTAACAGTAGTAGTACTAAACCACCTGTAACGACAAAACAACCATTCCCTTCCACCACAGCATTCCTCCCCACAAACTTCACAATCCTAGCCCACCACGCTTGGCACACACTCACACTAGGACTGGGGACAAAGAAGTCGAAAGTGGTATTATTCGTTTTCGAGACGGAGGCGATGAGGGCGGCGGTGGAGAGGCAGTGGCCGCCGGAGATACCGCTGGGGGAAGTGAACAAGAAGCTGATAAGAGGGTTGTGTGGGTGCGAGATGGCGAGGTTTAAGTTCCGAAAAGGGTGCGTGACATTTTATGTATATGCAGTGAGGAGGGTGGGTAATTTGGGGTTTTCGTGTGCGGAGGATCTGAGGAGGATCTTGGAGTGTGTGGTTGAGTTGAATGATTTCTTGGATCATACTGCTATGCTCGCCATGCCTAACCAGAGGTCCATCAGTTTTGCTCACTCATCTTAATTCATCACCATGCCTAGCTTTTTGTTCTTCCCTTCCTTCGCCAGAATTAATTGCACAACAAGATCTGCAGTCCAGGATTATTCATTTAGTTTTCGAACAAGATTCCTGGGTAAGACTTTTTCGGATCTGCAGTACGATACTATAATATAGGCGGATGTGCGTTTTGTGTGTCTGAATTGAATTATGTGTAAATGACATCTCTCCTCTGTTCTCTTCTCTCTCATCTTCGTCTCCTACCTCCCTTTCTTCTTAATTTCAAGCTTTCGTTTCCTTTTTTTCTTTTTTCTTTTTTACTTCTAATTTTCTACTGACTGATGGAAATATATTTTTTTTAAGGTGGGATTGATTTAATTTTTTTGTTATGACCTTGGCTTTTTGTATGTATCTTTATTTTTTCTTTGTCCAGATGTAATGATTAGTTTGAATAAAATGAAGGGTTTTTACTTTTTGATGTGAATTCAGAATCTGTTGTTGTTGTATGTTGTCTTTTGTGATATATTTGCGTAGGAAAGGAGAATTACTCCTCCATGCTTAACATAGATATGATTTTGTTGTGTCTTCTCTTATTTTTCCCTCTTCTTAATAGAATTGTGAAATACTAGTAATTAATTTGCATTTTAAAGGCTTTAGTTCTCAGTTAATTCGATCCATGATAATCTAATGTCTTCTCTCCTAGCTAGGGGAAATGAGGTTTGAATTCTTACCAAATTAAGTGCCGATTACTTGTGTGACTAACTATGCTAGCCAGGAGAGAAAATTCAAATGCATGCTGCGAAATGGGGATGGTGCTGTCCCTTAAGAGACAACATGTAATTCTATTAATCAATGCTGCATATGCTACTATTGATAAGCATTTCATTCAAGAGTACGTAGCCTTGTCGGCAGTTAGACTCACTCACACTGGGTATGTCTCTTGATATTGGCTAATATCGGTTAGGGGAAAAAAACCTCTCGAGAAAAACGTATAAAAATGGATTTGATCCAATTTGCTTGAGTTCGTTTTTCTCAAAAGAAATGTACGTGTTTCATACAGATATTCATCGATATTTGATGAACATAATTTTCATTCAAACCTTTATTGATGTTATCGATTAGATCCGCGAAGCAAACATTCACATCATCAAAGTGGGCTTATGAGCAAACTCCATCCTAAAGTTTGTGTTCCAACATGCTAACTCCTTTGATTTATGGTGTAGCAACAACCCCTTCCAAATAAAATTAAAATGTAACAAGAGCCAAGTGCAATTTTTTATCAGCCAATTTTGGCAAAGAATATCAAAAATATAATGGAAAACAAAAATATAATTTTTTTTATACAATCACCATATGCACTTCTGGAACATATAGTATTGTATATATGCAAATTGTACTCCATTTGTCGCAATTTATTAGTTTCTTTTAGAGATTCAAACTGATTAGGAGAATATTGGAGTATCATTGTACTTGTCATCTTTTTTTTTTTTTCTCATTTTACCGTTGAGAACATTATCATTACATGTACTCAATATAAAACGTAAGAGTAAAATAATACTCATCACTTTTTGCGCATTATATTTTAACTGGGACAATTTTTTTGGGACATTAAAAAAGTGTTACTCAATACTCTCTCCGTCCCAAATTAATGGTCCATTTTCACTATTTGGAATCTCTCAAAGAATTGTCCGTAACTTTCAATCTATGGTGCTTTTTATATCCAATATGGATCTTATTTGATAGATCTCAATTAGTTGTTTAAAACAAAATTTTTTAAATTATAAAAAATATTATAGATTGTGAAATATAAATAATTTATTGAGTGTCACGACTGCCGAAAATGGATCATTAATTTGGGATGGAGGTAGTAGAATCTTGCGCTCAAAGTTTGCAAACTACACTTCGGTTGCATATTTTAATACCCAGACTTCACGATAAGCATAACATTTAATAAGGTAGACAGACACACGAAACAAAGGAATCGAAGGATTGAATAACCATTAATGTCCTGCAAATATTCAGACAGTACTCACTGTTCTTTCGTAAATTGAGCTTAGATCCGACCTAATCCCCCGTGATCAAGCCCCACTGTCGACCCCCCACCAAACCTATCCGCCTATCGTTTCCAAATACCGCTGCTGCTGCAAAGTTATAACCTTTTCTTTTTAGGCTTTTGTTTCCCATGGGTTAAAATGAGAAATCTTGATTTTATGAGATTTCTCATTTTGGCACATGGGAAACAGCCCTTAATCCTTTTGCAATTAAGCACAACATTCTAAGAATAATTCATACTTCCGCAAAAGTTCAAATTAGGTTCTTCCTCGAAGAAGAAGCAAACACAAATTTGTACGCAATTATATACTGTAATTTGTAAGGCTTTATATACGTGTTTAGCTACTACAAAAAAAAAAGGATGTGTGTGTGTGCGCTCGCGCGTAAAAATGTATGAGCTTTGCCACATAATCCCAACGTGAAGATTCAAATTTTGTCTTCTTATAATCCGGTATCTGGACAAATTGATATGTATTCTAATCTAATGGTAATTTGTCAATCCTTTTCAATAGAAAATTAATTTTATGCTCATGGAGTATTACTCCACTTTTCACAATCGAATGTCGGTTTCATCTCCGAAAATGCCACATGAGATTGTGGAGCAAAGTTTACGACCACGCACAATTTACACATACAAATATATATGCACTTAATTATTTTGTAGAATCCACACATCCTATATTGTGCAGTATGTACGGATAAGAGATCTTACAAAATTTAAAACTGAGAGTGATGAGAGGGTGGGGAGAGGAAGAGGGGTTTCTAGTGAGCGGCCCCTAGAGAGCGTCCCTAGTGAGAGAATCCAGGCCGTCCAAAAGTGAGCAACGGACAGTTTCACTTCATGAACAGATTGTTTGCAAGGAATAGAGAGAAAGAGAGTGTGTGTGTGTGTGTTGGATTAATGATGGGTGTGATGGATGGATGGTGTGGGTCTAATGATGATGATGTTGAGATATGGATCATGAGGATGGGATACAGATGGAGAGGAAAAGGCAGAGTGGGCTGAAGCATAAACAAAGGGGTTTGGGTGGACTGTCCTCTAGGAGGCCGGCCACCTTCCGAGAGCCTTTATGGTCTACAAAAGTGAGGAACAAAGAAAAGAACGAGACCTTTCTCTTTTGGTAAATTATTATTCATTCCAACCCCTACCACTCTCTTTGGCTTTAATAATTAATGCCATGAGATGAGATCAGAGTCGGCTTAGATATGAATTCCAAGAAGCATGGGATTTAGGCCCACCAAAAAATCAAAATTTTAGGGCCCCCAATTATTTAGGAACCCTACATATATATACTAGACGCAATATAATTTTTGTGTAAGCTCTCCATACAAAAAAATGCCCCAATTTGAATTTAGGGCCCAATTTTTGTATGCAAACTATAGGGTGGGCCTCGTTTAATAATTTCGATTTAGGCCCCGAAATCTATGAGCCGGCTCTGGATGAGATGAGATGGTCCCATTCCCATCTACTCCAATCCAACCAATTCTTTTTTCACATGAATCATTGATTAGCTCTGTAAGTGTTCCCCCTCGCAGATGGAATTCATATGTTACTTACTAGTAGATTCTCTCTAATCTATCTACTACTATATATAAAGAGGGAGTGAGAGTTATGTTTTCGTCCCACTTTTCGTCTTAGGTGAAATTACAGCTTTGCCCTGCTTAATAGTAACCATTTTGCATTGCTGCCACTACAGCAGTACAAAATATGTTATTCGTATGTAGGATGTGGAGATGGCAAGAGATCGAGAATTAGATAACTCAAAGGTAGGTCTACCCAAAAAATTTATTTCATCAAGAAGATAATAATGTGACTACTGCTAACAAAACTGCATTCTGCACATGTCTCCCAAACATTCCTACCATATTCAAAATACATTTTGACCATAATCTAAAAAGCCAAAAAGTTAAAAATGAGGCTTCCAAACCACCACCTCCCCCCCCCCCCCCCATATCTCTATTTTTTCTTTCAAATCTACCTTTTGAATTCTCTATTTCACCTTTTCCGCTCCATTTCTTCTTTACGAGGATGAATAGTGACACGAACTTTCATGGGTTGGAGTTGCTCTCCCTCGATCCTTGAAGAAATGAAAGGTGAGTTGAAAATGCCATGAGGCTTGTTCGTTAAGTTGCTACGTTGGGTTGTACTTTTCCTATATGGTTGGAACTAACGGCCCAAGGTTGAGTGCCTTGTGGATCATAAAAAAAAAAAAAAATCTCGTGGCCGATTATAATTTAGTCCAGTTACGCCTAGCCTACTATGGGCCCAAAACTGAAGCCCAAGAAATGGCTAGTAGGGTGCCAGTACCGAGTCATTCTTTCCGAACCACAAGATTAACAGCCGATTGTGACAAATATTTTTCATTTGTTTGAATATGAGGTAAAATCACTCTGGTATTCACTTGATTTTGATCTTGCTTATACATTGCAAGTGACGTCACTAGAACCCATTTAGTTGAAACAAATTTCTACTGAAGTAGTAGCAACTAAGTTTCGCCGCATTCGTCACATAAAGATTGCCCAAATAGCTTTTAATAATTTTAATAGAACCTGGACACAGTGCATCTGGCGCTTTGATGTTGCACCAGATGCACTCCGAACATGCTCACCCAAGGCTTTTCTCGTGTCCGTGGGATAATAGGACCAATGTGAAAATTTAGTCGCCAAGCTGCCGGGCATTCCATTTGGAGAACAACCACCCTTCTAGTTTTACTACTATAATTTAGTTCAGGCAATGCAAGACATACACATCTTTAAAAATTCTTGAGATGGGCGAAGGTTGCAGATGATATCCAGATTACTTAAGTTTGTAATCTGTAACCGAAAAAGACCATTTGAAATTCAAATTCCACCGGACAAATATTTCACCACCATCTCTTAACTCTTTGCCTTTTCTACAAGAGAGAAAATTCTTGTCACTGTGAACTCCATATCTGTAAATGAGTGAAGTACACAGCTTGATAAGCTCCAGACATTCGTTTCCTGGTCTTGGATAACATGGTTCTTATGCCCACGTTTCTTGAATGGACCCAAAATGAGTAATAAATAAAAGAAACTCAAATGGGAATAACATGCCAACAGATGGAAATTCTAGAAATTAAGTAAAAATCAAAGAATTTTGCTGGTGCCAACAATGAATTCCTCGCCCCCTAGTCATCAACCCAACAAGATCAAAATAACAAATATTGCAAACAAAGGTAGAATGGAAAAACTCTTTCTTCAATTTTTCTGGTTTGGCGCAATCAGAAGCATTTTCTGTGCACAATTGATGGCCCAGACTCATCATACTCGGCCTTCGCAATCCACATCTGCACTCGAAACAAGAAATAAGACCAACGATAAATCATCTGATAGCAAATCAAACGGCGTTCAGTAACATTCAAGGCAGTGACGCACCTTTTGGTTTCAGTTTCAGAACCCCGTTTAAGAGAACCGTCATTGAAAACACAAGTACTCATCATTTTAATATTTAATATATTTTGGAGCAAAGATGGTTTTTTGAGATTTTGACGTTACTGAAATTTTCCTTAAGAGTCCTATCCTAAAATATTTGTTCAAATGAGTTCTAAGGTTTTCCAGCTGAACAAGTTTTTCCAATCAGGTTCCTGAAAATCGATCCAGAAACACAGCAACAGATTATCACCCAAATGTCTGCTTGAAAGGACAAAAATACAAACCTGCTGGAAGGTGCTGAGAGAAGCCAAGATGGATCCTCCAATCCAAACACTATACTTCCTCTCCGGCGGTGCCACCACCTTGATCTTCATGCTACTAGGAGCAAGCGCGGTAATTTCCTTGCTCATCCTATCCGCAATGCCAGGGAACATGGTGGACCCTCCACTAAGCACAATATTCCCATACAAATCTTTCCTGATATCGACATCACACTTCATAATGGAATTGTACGTAGTCTCGTGGATTCCTGCCGCTTCCATTCCGATCATTGATGGCTGGAAGAGGACCTCTGGGCAGCGGAAACGCTCTGCCCCAATGGTGATCACCTGCCCATCGGGCAGCTCGTAGCTCTTCTCGACAGAGGAGCTGGTCTTGGAAGTTTCTAGCTCTTGCTCGTAGTCTAGGGCTATGTAAGCCAGCTTCTCCTTCATGTCCCTCACAATTTCCCGCTCGGCGGTGGTGGTGAAGGAGTAGCCGCGCTCCGTGAGGATTTTCATCAAGGCATCAGTGAGGTCACGGCCTGCCAAGTCTAGACGGAGGATAGCGTGTGGGAGGGCATACCCTTCATAGATGGGGACTGTGTGACTGACACCATCTCCACTATCCAGCACAATGCCTGCACAATTTAAGTACATAAAGCAATGGACACCACAATCCAGCACAATGCAATGTCTAATGAGAGATTATTGAGAATCCATTCACAACCATTTCTCGTCCTGTATTTTTGGTCTTTTTTCAGAAGTCGTGTCTTATTATTGGATCAACAAATAATAAGACACATAATTGAGACATTTTCTCCACCAATGAAAAGATCTCAATTACTTCTTGGAGACAGTTTTCAAAATCATCCAACAAATAGTCAAATAAAAAATATTGGCATTTATATTTTTGATGTCCGTAAAAGAGCATGAATATGGAAAGGAGGTAGTAAAGTAGGAGTAATTTGTCCGCATGCTTCACGAAAAATCTTCACTCAGATAGAATTTAACAATGAAAGTTTTAGTCACAGTTAAGTAATTTCACAACAAAAAACATTCTCTTGCTCACGTAAACCAATAACTACACTGGAATTCAAGTTCTGT
Organism: Gaultheria prostrata; assembly: GCA_036023075.1. Classification (NCBI taxonomy): domain Eukaryota; kingdom Viridiplantae; phylum Streptophyta; class Magnoliopsida; order Ericales; family Ericaceae; genus Gaultheria; species Gaultheria prostrata. The sequence continues at coordinate 12,411 of JAXBDA010005037.1, forward strand.
GCCACGAGAAAACATAAAACACCGCGTGGAGCTATCATGGGATGATACATCAATCTAAGCTGAAAACAATCAGCCATTTTCTTTGTTCCGTCATGCCGATGTGTATTGAGTCATTAAGCATGCCAAATTTCAGTCTGTCATGGTTTCATACAAAAATCCAATAGAAAGCTTTACTACTGGCAATATTATAACTGACCGACTTAACTTACCAGTTGTACGTCCACTGGCATAGAGGGAAAGAACAGCCTGAATAGCAACATACATAGCAGGAGTGTTGAAGGTCTCGAACATGATTTGGGTCATCTTCTCACGGTTAGCCTTCGGGTTGAGAGGTGCTTCCGTCAAGAGAACAGGATGCTCTTCTGGGGCAACACGGAGCTCATTGTAGAAGGTGTGATGCCATATCTTCTCCATGTCATCCCAATTGCTGACAATACCGTGCTCAATTGGGTATTTCAAGGTTAAAATACCACGCTTGGATTGAGCCTCGTCTCCCACATATGCATCTTTCTGGCCCATGCCAACCATCACACCAGTATGACGGGGGCGACCTACAATGCTAGGGAAGACTGCCCTTGGAGCATCATCTCCGGCGAATCCAGCCTAGCAAATAGTAAACAGATTAGTTCTATCTAATCAGCGATTCCCCTTTCCATTGAAGTAGGGAGGGATTTATGTCGCCACAAACAAAGACTTAAGCAGTGTTGGATTCAAAATTGTTGTAAGATGAACTCAACGAGAATGATATATTGGTATTTGGCAGTAATTTGTTATTGTTTGCTTGTCATTGTTAACTTTTCGAGAGGTAAGACTGTAAGAGGGTGCAGGAGTCATTATGAGCAAGCATCTATTCAAAACCTCGAATAGATGAAATTTTAGACAATACCTTCTTCTTCTTCTTCTTTTTAACTGGTTACAAGGAATAGATGAAATTTTAGACAATACCTTAACCATTCCAGTGCCATTATCGCACACGAGTGGCTGAATATCCTCAGCGTCTGCCATCCTATACTACCTCCTGATAAGAATGTAGCTTTAGTGAGAACAGGAACATTGCAATAAACATATATTCGTTCTCATTTATAGTTATCCTACCACACAATTTACCATATATGACAAATGCTTGGATGTCCCTCCTGTCTATTTTCGAACAATCCACATGAAACTTATGAGTGAAAGCTAATGAAAACAAGAATGGGGCGCTATGAAACGGAATGACCACAGAAAACACATTTGATCTAACATCTAAAAAACATATATTGGAGCGCTCCACTTCATTACGATTCATATAGCATATCTTGTTGTCGAATCGAAATTCAAAACCAATCTATTCAAATGAATGAATAGAGAAAAAGTGCTACACATCTCATGAATGTGATGGAAAATTCAGCAAGACTCATTAAAAGTGCTCTGACACCCAAACCCATCCTCAGAAAATGCAGAAAACAGGTTAATCTAATGCTAAGTCTGAATTTTTCCCCATCGCCTATCCCATCTTTCTTCTTCTGAAAGAACAATTTTCTTTTACAAAACCGTTTAATCGAAATTAATACTCCTATAGAAATATAAGAAATGACAACTTTAAACCCGGGTCATTCAAACCCGATTCGACAAAAGAAGAAGAAGATAAAACGCGGACTACATGCTATTAACAGCCTAAAGATCTCAGACTGTTCCATTCAGATTTGAAAATGTGAAAATCATCAAATTCAAAAGAAGCACTAGTGCCATGAGATGTACAAATGTTGCACATTTTTAATGTGAGCCATCATCAAACCATAAATTGAGAAGCTGGGAAAGAAAATAATCGTAAATAAAGTCGGAGAGAACCTTAAACGAAAGGAAAACAGATTGTGAAATGGATAAAGCAGCGGTTTTTAACTGAATCTACTCCGCCAAAGGACAATGGGATTAATCAAAATGAGGATAAATGCGATTAGATTTTCTCTTACCTTTCTTCTGAAACACTCGATATCAATTCACGAGCGAGAGAGAGGAAGAGAGAGAATCGGGTCTGGGAAGGATGTGGAGACGAATGAACTCACTCAAATGGAACCCTCAACCCCGGAAATTGAGGACTGCCTTTGGGTTAATATGGAGGACGAGGGAAGATCAGGACCGTTTGATTTGGCTTGACCTCTGGATGGACGGACAGGAAGACACGTGGATGAACCATTGTGAGCTCGTGCCGTTGGAAAGCAATCCGTTCCAAATTGATAGTCCCTCTCTTTAGAATTTTTACTTTTTTAAGAGGACAAGTAATGATTATACTTCATTTTCACCATTCCCCCTATATCCTACGTACTCTACAAAATGAGGAACACTTTGGAAAAATTATCAACTTTGTACTTCCACTTTTGGAAAAGAAGTCGGAGTAACATTTTAGAACATACTCCCTTCGTCCCTTTTTAAGGCTCCATTTGGGAGTTTCTTTTTTTATTTTTTGGTTTCTCTTTTTTGGTTTATGGGTGTTTGGCAGTCAAGGGGAGAAAGAGTTTTCCCAAAAACTATTTCTCCATTTTTGGAGATAGAGAGAAGAAAGCAAAAAGAGGTTCACACCTTCTTTTTAACTTCTAGTTATGGATTTCTCCCATCTCTCTCTCCCAAAATACATTCTGCACATTTCTCCCAAACACTCATCCCAGATTCAAAAGTCATTCTGGTCATAATCCAAAAAATCAAAAAGTCAAAAAGTTAAAAATGAAAAGCTGAAAAGTAGGCTCCCAGTAGGCTCCCAAACACTCTCTAAGTGTGTTACCTGGGAATTCCAACTATAATTCTCTCTCATCAACTTTTACAACTTTTACATCTACTTTCTATTACTTACCCTTATCAATATAATAATACCCACTAACTTTTTAAAAAGAATCTATTTTTAAGGGCAAAATAGGAAATGTACCCACTAACTTTTCAAAACACACACTTATTAAGGAATATCCCAAAATGAAAATGTGCACACTATAAAAGGGACGGAAGGAGTACCAAAATAGAATAATGGACTATCAAATAGGAACAGAGGGAATACTATAACTTGATGCGCCCATATGGTAAAGTGGTGCCACTCATGGGTGTTAATTGGCTGGGTCATGCATTTGGTACTTTGAAAAACTTTAATGATCTCAATGGGCATTAATCGATAAAATATCAAGAAAAAAGAAATATAGCACCATAGAATTTCGATTCTATCCTGTTATTGGGGACTCCTCTTTTAGGGTGGAATTCTCAAATGTCAGTTGCTAAAATCAACCATGATTTGAGTCAACCATGATTTTAGCAATTGGTGAACTCATTTGTTAAAATCATGGTTAATTTTAGCAAATGGATTGTTAGAATCTTTTGGCAAACCTACCCTTAGGCCGACCAAGCACAAATGTGCAGGGGCCCAATGAGATATAAATTTTTTTTGCACTCTCGATCTTTTCATATGTTTCCACTTCTTCGTTTTCTTTATTAACATGAATTTATCAAATTGTTGTTACATTTTTAATACTTCTCGTGAATGAAAATTATGCTACTACTACACATAAATAAGAATAAAAAAAGGATCATGGAAAAATGAAAAGAAAAGTTTCAAAAATCATTTCTCACTATCATATAACGTCTTGGGTTTCAAGTCGTTCATGTTCCTAGACATAACGTATTGTTGGTTGTAAAATTATTGTCTTGCCATTTGTAATGGACTCAACTCTCGGTGGAATTTGCCTCATAATTCCGAATGTAACTGGGATCGAGGCATGATCCCCCGATTTCCAATGCATTTGGACAAAGATAAACTCCAGTTTGAGACAGATTGATCATGGGCTAATAATTCAAAGGGTATCTCGTACAACTTGTGTAGGTATTTATCCGGTTCTCTTTCTTTTTCTCTGGCTCGTATAGAAGATTGACAGTGGTGTTTCGCTTTCTCTTGGACCTAGAAATGAAACCATAGTTAGCGCCTAATTCGTTGTCGCTAGCCAATGGCTAAGTCAGCAAGTGATAGGGAAAAAAAAAAGAAAAAAGAGCTCAAATGTGTAAAAGACGGCATACTCTCTAGAGTTTGGTCATGTACCTAATAATTTTTTCAAAAATAAAAAGGACTAAACTACCCATATTTTTACCAAAAACTTGAATTTTACTCTCAATACTTGACTAAAAATTGAACAGTCAAACAAATTGTAATTGTAGGGCCAGTTCACGCTACTGTCTAAATGATATTTTTGGTATTTTTGACTTCTTGTTTATGCTGTGAGCCTGTGAAGATAAATATATTGTCTAAATGGTATTTAATGAAATGATATTTTTGATTGTTAGACCAAAAATACCGACCTTGATATTTGTGTCGGAAACAACTAGTAATTTTACATTATTATGAAGACGAAAAATTTAGCATGAGCTAGCCAATAAATTTCTATTTAGTTTTAGAGTAATGATATGTACACAACAAAATGGCCACTACAAGGCCACAACAGGACCAAAACGACGTCGTTTTGGTCCCTACCCGTTTTAAAAAAAAAAAATGCACAAACGACTTCCCCTTCCCCAAACCTGAGTTGTTCGACAGGGAGGGAAGAAGAGAGAGGAGAGGGCAGCCACCCAACCGCCGCCGAGCACACCGACGAGGACGCCCACTCCGGTGACACCACCTCCTCCGTACATTCGGTCTCTATCTCTCTCTCGCTCACTCGTTGTACAAACACCAAAGCGACACACCATCAACGCCGCCTCCACGACGGCCGCCACCACCACGGTCTGTCTTCTCCTCCACGACTGCCACCACCTCGGTATGTCTGTCTCTCTCCCTCTCAATTTTGAGTCTTTGGGAAAGAAAAAAAAAACCTAATTTTTTTACCTAATCAAACCCTCGCAAAATCCAATCGCCCAATTTTGGTAAGTTTTCCTGCCTTTTTTCATCAATCCTCTATTCCTCCATATACATTACATGTATGTATAATGCATAGATGAACCCTAATCTTGTTGGGTTTGTGGATGCAGGACACTGGGATTAGAGAAAAGAGAAACCAGTGCTATGTAGATGTTAAAAGGTACTTTTAATGGTTTTTTGAGTGTCGCCGGAGTGGGCAGCGGCGGAGTGGGCATCCTCGTCGGTGTGGTCGGCGGCGTAGGCGGCGGCGATTGGGTGGCTGCCCTATCCTCTCTCTTCTTCCCACCCTGTCGAACAACTCAGGTTTGGGGAAGGGGAAGTCGTTTGTGCAATGTTTTTTAATTTTTTTTTAAAAATGGGTAGGGACCAAAACGACGTCGTTTTGGTCCCGTTGTGGCCATTTTGTTGTGTACGTATCATTACTCTTAGTTTTATAGTGGTCTGTAGGTCACACATTAATTTCATCTTGTAGTCCTACATCAATTATTAAAGAGCTTTATAGCAGTTGAGATTTTATGTCTAACCAATCATAATGCCGTTGTTGTCCTGGTAGCTCCACGAATGACGAAACTTCCATGCAGAAATTATCCGATACAAACCAAGTGAGTGTTGCACCTATAGTCGAGAGCTCCGCGGCATAGTTAGACGTCGTGCAACTAGATGGCCGAGGCCAACTACAGAACTCTAAAATCGGTAGAGAAACTGCTGGAAAGATATGTAACCGTGGAAAGAGAGAAAATTGCTGCGGAAAATCCCTATTCATCTCTGGTGATCTCCCTTAGCTTATTGGTACCTAATTGTAGCAAAAACAAAAACACAAACACCCTCCACCCCCATCCACACCATTACAGCCCAAGTATCTCAAATAAGAGGATACTGAAATACCAATTATTAAATGACCAATATGAAAAATCTTAAGTTGATATTTAATAGTACAAATCATCTGTAAATTTTTATATTTCATGAGACTTGACAGAAATAGTTCTTTTTTTTTTTTTCTCGTGCAGATTTAGCTTTTAATGCTAATATAGTATTTCTCACTATTAGACTTTAAAAAATTAGCAAGGAACTTTCCAATACCATAGTAGTATCACTAATTAATTTTTGTCAACTTTTAGTTATCCTGATCTCAAAATCTTGGCTCTGTCCTTGGGTGCTCGTTCATCCAACGACATCACTAATGCCAGATGTCATGCTAGTTAGAGTCACGTGACTCCAAAGTGCCTCTCGGCAATGACGTGGCTCTGCCTCTAGTATGTATCATGACATATGGGGCCGGACCGCGGCCTCGCTCCACACATGATAACAATGGGCCGAATTACCCGTTTGGCAATTCGGGTGCACAACCTAGGCCTCCCCTGGTCGGGCTACAAGCGGACCGGGCGCATGACCCGCCAACTGGCCCACTACACAACTCTTAGCAAAAAGGTTGAAAGGCACTAGAAAGTTTGCAAGCTCTACCTCTTTGTTTATGCCCTCATATCGCAAACTGTTGGCTTTATGCCAGTGTCGGAAAGCTCTGAGCCTTTATTGCTAAATATTGTTTTCGGTTTGAAGATGTGCACCACATTTACAGATTCCATTGCTGTCATTGCAATGACAAACCTTTCCAACCCATCCAAAGATTAAAAAAAAAAAATCCTTTCCACTTCATTGAGTCCACAGGCTGAAAGATTCAAGCCACACGTGGTGTTTGAAAACCCAACTCATCCAAGAATAAATAATGCATTAAATAGCCTTCCTTATTTACACAAGTACTCGCATGTATTTTCATCAGCTCGATCCAATTAGATAGGACCACTGAGGAGGTAGTCTAGTTGGCCAAAGTGACTGGGATAACATTTTAGATTTCTCTCTCTTCTCGTGCATGAACTTCCCAGGTTTGAATCCCACCCATGTCATTGCTGGGACTTGTGTGGATTTGCGTGGAGGGCCTTTGGTCAACTAGTAACCTAGGTGGTGGTGTGGTGACGACCTGTCCTCTCGAACAGTAGCTATGGCTCAACCAGATTTTCCACAGCGGGTCGGGAACCCCAATGGTCACGCCCATGGGGATTGCTACGTTGGTCGCCTCTTTCCACCTTTTTTGATGTTAAAAAAAAAAAATCCAACTAGATAGGAGTGCCTTTTAGCATCCAACCGTTGTCACCTAATCTTTTCTTTTTCTTTTTGCTTTGGGAATGTTCTCTCTACCCAGAATCCTCACAGAATTATGAAAATGCATTACCAGTTGCTGTAAAAGCCTAGTCGTGTAGTACTAGTATTTATGACTGGAGAAACTTCAGACTCGAAAAGCATGCATCACTTTTTGTAGATGCTCTAAATTTTCTTTTAGCAGTTGGGGCATCTTATTTATACCTTTACATGTTGCAAATATCCAAATAAGAAAGCAGATACGGAAACCATGTGCATCTTTCCAAGATGGCAATTCAAGTGCAATGGAAAGTTGTTCATTAGAAATTGGGACTCTACTATATATAGGAGCATCACAAGTACAAGGGGTCTTGTTAGAATAGAGAGGATCACATCCAGTATCCACCACACTACTCTCAAAAGGACTAGCTGAGAATCTTATCCTTAAACGCACCAAACCCGCTCAGAACCTTATCCTTAAACGCACCCAGCCCCGATGTGGAACGGATACGAATCTAACACATTGAGAGAGTTGAAGACCTTACTTTTGATAGAATACAATAATAGATTAATAGGCATATCTCAACGTAGTTTCACTTTCTTGCAATCGCGACTAAGGGTAATATCTAGCATGAGGTAGCATTTTTAAGTCCAGTGTTCTTCATGTACCGTAGACGATACAATGTTGTTTGCTCAAATATAAGGCGGATTATGATAGCTTTATTTAACCAAACAAGTGCAAATTTTCGAACCAGTACTGTATATAACATCAATGATCCTTCATCAGAAAAAGGCTCAAATTATTGGAAGTTCAAGAGGGGCAAATTTGCAATACTTGAAATAATAATCCAAAGCAATTACATCCAACAAAAGTACAACACATAAAATTAGCAAAGATGGTCTAAGAGGCATCCAATCCGACGATGAGTATGACAATTGACAGCAACAAGCAGCGCTCTACGGACAATTTGATAGAATAGAAAAAGGAATAATACCGTGCAAAGCAAAAGAAAAGAAATACTTCAAACTGGATTAGACTCCAACAGAAGACTACGATATCAAGGAACAAAGGTGAATATATATCTGATCCCTTATTAGCACATTTTGCTAAGAACGGCATCTAAAAACTCCAAACATCTTGCTACAAAGTTGTTTTTCTCCTTCTTTTCCATTTTTCCCTTTTTCCAACAAATGGACTGAGTAGCTACGTACTTTGCTAATTAATCCTTTCTACAGGAATGGGGGCAGTATGACCCATCGTCGAGGATATTTGGGTCTTCCCTCCTTTCCATCAAATAGCTGCCACAAGAAAAAGGTGTTGATGGTAAGAATCAACATGTATAGCTCAACGAAAAACAAGAAGAACAAAAGTGAAAAAGAGAACGAAGAAAAAAATTAATGAAAGAGAGAAGTACATAAGTACATATATAAATGTGAATGGGCAGTGCAAGGTGTAGGCCTCAAGGCGTAAGCATATAGTCTTAAAGTTACTAAATATGTAACATCAATTAAAACCTTAAAAAAAGAGAGCAACAAAAATCCTATAAATAACAGTTATAAAATCTCTTCTAAACCTATGCCTATATGTAACTTCTATTTAATAAACTAGTCGTTGTAAAAAAAACACACCCCTATTTACCCAAAAGAAAAAAAAGCACACCTAAGCCATATGAAACCAATCTTACTAGCCATCGCATGAACAAAATTGGTCACTTCTCTATCTCATTTCTCCATAATACTTATAAGCTATCAAATAGGTACTTACTCTCTCACTTAGAGTACATATTGACAGATGAAGGGAGAGGGAGAAAGTATGAAGATGTATAGTCTGTCGTGCTCCAAAGAAGAGCAAGCCTCACATGAAGTGCACGAAATTTCGCGAGTATTGGAAGCCTTTTGTGAAGGAAAAAGACAGAGAAACTTACCTTCTTCAGACGGCGGTGCTTAGCAAGTGCCCAGTTAGTCATGATCAGAGCGGCAACTACAAGAAAGACATAACCTGCAATCGTCTGTGTTGCAATATTGAATCCCAGCCACTGATAAATCTCTGTTGTGTAATTTGCGCATGTGACAATATTGAACAAAAACCCACGTGGGATTTGGTAGCCACCATTTCCATCAGGTCTACGAAGATTCCTCAGCAAGATGTGGCAATAGAAGTTTGAGATTTGGCAAAGCACTCCAAAAGCAAAACCGATTTTCATTTGGAGGTCACCAACAGGGGTGTAAAGTGGGTGATTCACGTAGTAAGCAATGTAAGCACCAAATGTCCAGTAATAAGCACAATTACGAAACACATTAGACAGTGGTGAGGTTGCATGGCTGAAGCGATGAACAAAGAATGTCTCCATGATACGTTTGAAGTAGTGGAAACACCAGTAGTACAAGGCATATGTCTGAACTGGGTGAATGAAACGCTCTCCTTCGTAGCCGAAGTATTGATACACAGGGAAGTAGTAGAAAATTGGATAGATCAACAGCGGACCCAAATATTCAAAGAAGAAAAGTGTCTGGTAGGAAACTTGTGGACCCAGATCCTTGAACACCACAGTCAAGTTGTCTGAGTTTTCAATACAGTATTCCTTGAGACTTTTCCTATAGTGAAGTACATTAGGCTTTTCCTTAGATCCAGGTTGGAGGGGGAGAGTCAGGCGCTGCCTAGATGGATAATATTTTTTGGCTGTAAATCAAATACATCAGGTTGATAAGTCAGAAGAAGTCAAACGCAATCAATATAAGGAGGAGATAAAAGTTCAAAAATCAACCAAGTAACAAGAGCCCAGAAGAGCAAATGTGCAATGGTAGGAGTAACTGAGTACTTACTTTCAGGTGCAAATTCAGGAACCACATATGTTAGCATTTTAGCAGTCAGCCAATTGAATAATTGTGATTCTATACATATTTTGAGGTCATCCATACAAGAAACTTGGCTAAAGGAAGCAAATTTGACGTGTGCATTCTTAGTACAATCTCTATGCACGAAAGGAATACCATATATACAAATTATAGAGCAGTGTAAGCCCGAAATCAGTTGATTAAAATAGACCACATAACAACAGTTCAAAGACAAGCAAACTGATGTTCAGCAACATGGTATTTTAGCAACTTGCATGCAGTGAGTCCAGGCTCCAAAACTGTGTTCATGAATAGAGTCACCTGGGAATGCCAATGTAAACCTTATATTATGACTTGGTATTCACTTAGTTGAACCACCAACACCACAATCGAGAAGTACGCAGCTAGACAATCTCAGGAAATACAGAAATGACTTAAGTTTTGACAAACAATATAAAGCTCAAAGAAGCAACTTTCTGGTTCTTGATGGTTTCATCAAAGAAGAAAATTTGAGAAGAAGTCAACAAAAGAAACTGAGAAGTCATCTCTCAACAGTGCTATCAGTGAATCACAAAAAACTGAAAAGATGACCATGGTCTAATTACTGCACCTTTATTTTTTAGTGGGCGGATAGTCTGATAATCGCACAATGGCAACAATTTTCTAACGTTCTTGTAGCTGTACAGTAAAAGTAAGCAATTACTCCCTCTGTCCCAAAATCTTGGGCCAAAATCACTATCCACACCTCTCAAAAAATCATCTATGTTTTGTAATTTATACTACTTTTTATGATTTAAAAAATTTTGTTAAATAAAACTAAGCAAAATCTATCAAACAAGATCCATATTGCATATATAATTCATTATACCATAAAAAACATAGATGATATTTCGAGAGGGGTGAATTTGTAATTTATACTACTTTTTATGATTTAAAAAATTTTGTTTAATAAAACTAAGCAAAATCTATCAAATAAGATCCATATTGCATATGCAATTCATTATACCACAAAAAATATAAATGATTTTTCGAAATGTGTGAATAGTGATTTTGGCCAAACATTTTGGAACAGAGGGAGTATTTTCTTCCTCCTATTTAACACAACTTGGGATCAAGCAAGCCTTGAAAAGTACAGAACGTATCCCCCGCCATCAATCACAACAGTCTTCTTAAACGGTGCACATAGACAAACCCAACATGGAAACAGCTTCAAGCAAAATGAGTACAATCCGACGCTAATGAAAAAGTTGAAGTGAAGGCGTAGTAAATAGGCAACATTGGCCATAAAACAACTTTGTTAGCTAAATGAGTTTATTTCCTTCCCCATGAATTGCATCCAAAGAGTACAGAATTGCCATGGAAAAACTGCAGTTTTTAGATCATGTATTAGAAATACTGGTATCATTAGTTTATACCTATCCCAATTCAAAATATTAACCACCCAAAGTCCGTATGTTAGTCCGTTAGGCTAAAACAATAGAAAAATGCTTTGAAAGCAGTATTCTCTCGATGCGATACTTTAAAATGCAACTCAATTTCTGAGTAATTGAATTGAAATTAATGTCCTTGTACGAATTGTTTTAGTTCATTCACTCAGCAAAGGAGCTGCATTGTATAGTTGGACGGAATCCTAACACTATGTTAGGTGGATCTTTCAAAATATACAAATTCATAGACGTCAGATATTTGACACTCGGATAAGTGCACAGAATTTGTGTCGGAAATGTTTAGTTGGAAAATATATTACAGAAAAAAATACGTTCTCATGAGCTATGTCTTGATTCTCAAACACCTATAATATGCATAAAGAGGTCAAAGACAACTGGTAAGCATCATTCAAGTTAGAAAATAGCAATTGTGTGAGACTAATTCTCAATAATTTGTCTCCCCATAACCTTGAAATGAAAATTATATTGAATTCGATAGTTAGATATGTCCCCGCATCTGACATCCATACTCGAGTCCATGTAACATAGCGTATGATGTATCAGTATTCATCAAGAGAATCAAGGCAAATGGAATTATTTCCAAAGCTTTTCAACTACCATAGAAGTAAAAACTAAGGGATCTCAGTAAAATGGCTAGCCAAGAAGTTGTCCTTTGGTTTTATTGCTCCAACAATCCTTTTTTTTTTTTTTTAATCCTCCATTTAAGATACCCAAGATCTCTCTTGTAAACCAATGATCTGCGAAGGGGTCAATATGATAAGTGACAATTGTAACAAAAAGTGCTTTGTTCAAATTCCACACTAATCAACAATGTCAAAACTCAAACCCATTGATTTGGATGAATTGACTATAGATGGACATAGAAATAAACGGAAATTATGCATCATAATGTATGAGTGGATGTTAGAGAGAGATAATTAAACCATAAAACTATTAAAAAACATGATGATTCACGTTTTGAAAACTAACAGCCATAAAACTAAAATAATAAGTAACAGGTTAAAAATCTCACAGAAACAACGCGAGCATAACAATATATACTTACTCCGACGGTGAATTGCTTCTTGCAGATCAGCTACAGTAGCCTGCGAACAAAATACCCAAATAACAATTTAAAAGCTCAACCCAGAATATCATAAGTTACAAACGACATGCGTGTGTATTTATACATCAAGAAGACAGAAACGAAAAAAAAAAGAAAAAAAATCCAGTTGATAAATCAAAAACAGGGAGAAATTAACATACGGAATCACTGAGATCAAGGCCACCCTTGACGAGTTCTCTACCACTACGTGTAACTACGCTCACTTTCATTTTCTGGGGATGAGAGAGATGATTGAAACCCAGAGTCTAGTGAAGAAGAGCACTGCGGGGAATCTCAGATTTGTATTTATTTTTAGGAGAGAGATTTGGATAGGGTGTGAAACGGTTGGGCGAATAGGGTGGGCCCAATGAGTGGCGCTGTGTGAAAATTAATGGCGTGTGGTTGGGGGTTAGATGACCGGAACCCTTGTTTGCGATTAACCACCATCTTATCAACTTTAATTTAATTACTCCTATAGGGATAGCATGATCAAACAAGAAACGTTTTGACACCGAAGTTTAGGGCCCACGGATCTAAGGGGTAGGAGTATTACTATTTAGGGCAAATTATACTAAGCCCCCTTGAACTATCACCCGGCCATACTTTGCCCCCTTTAACTATAAAAACGAACACTTAACCCCCTTTAACTACCAATTGCGTGAAACTGGTTGACGCTGTTAACAGATTTGGCAGAGTTACGTAAATACCCTTTTGTTATATATAGACTCACATACGATATACAATACATATATGACACATATACGATACATAATACATACGGTACATATACGATACACATACCCAACAAAATTGGCGGGAGTTTTTCTAGTTTTCCCTCCATATTGTACCCATATATATACCTCCATACAGCATTAGTTGATCTCTAACCCTAATATTGTTGATCTGTAACCCTAATATTGACTGGTTATGCACAAAAACCCACAAAAATCCAAACACTTTTTTGAAACTTGAAGTTGATCACCATTAAAGGTGAAGCCCCTAATCTTGGAGGTATATCCTTTCAACCTCTTTATTTATTTCACTATTGAATGTTGTTTCGGTGGAAGGTGGAGTAATCAATGTTCTGTGGGTGAGGTGGGGTAGAAGTTTTTGAGCCTTGTCTTTGTTTACTGTGAATGTGGTCCCAAATGCTTGCACGAAATCATATATACATATACTATACATATGTCGGCCAACAAAATGGTTGACAACAAAAAAGTAGTTTTTTTTTGTTTTTGTTTCTTGACTTATGTGCTTGTAACTGCCTACTTTCCAGTGGGTATGTTTTTTGTATTTATTTATCTGAACCACATGTTAATTACATATTCAAAAATCGCATGTTAAATGTTTTCTTTGTCATTTGTATACTGGATTGTAGGATGTCTGATGCAAGATTTGTGTTTGAGGTGCACCATGGG
>JAXBDA010005038.1:0-26189 GCA_036023075.1 Gaultheria prostrata
GGGGGTCTTACTAAAAGTTCACCATTCTGCACCTTGGATATCCCAAAAATGGTCAAAGAGCTTGTACCTTGCATTGATTCTCTAAATGGAACCTATGGGAATGGAGCTTCCTGCTACAGTATAATTTTGTTTATGAGATCAATTTATGGCCCGAGTATTAAAGGGGTGTGCCACCAACTTGGGTTTTTTTAGCTTTTTGGCTTTTTAGTTTTTTATGTGAGAGCTCGAAATACGTGTTAATTTTTTATAATTTTTTATATGATATATTGTAAGGGAATGACCTGTCTCGAAAAACATAATAAGCTGGCTTTTGACTTTTTGAATTAATAGAACAGGCCTAAGAGTGTTGTTGTCTTTAGCTACATGTCCAATCTAACTTTGCATCTCACTGTCTGTTCCCCCTCTATTTAAGGCTGAATTTCTGTCAGACTTTCAGCGCAGAATGTTTAGAGGTTGTTTTGAGAGCTTACTTCTCAGTTTTTCATTTGTAACTTTTTTTAGTTTTTTGGATTATGATCAAAATAAGTTTTGAATTTGGGAAGAGTGTTTGAGGGGAAATGTGCAGAATGCATTTTACAAGTGGAGAAGTTGAAAAGTAGGGCTCATGGTTTCTTGTTTCTATCTTAAAAAATGAAGAAAGAGTTTTGGGAGAAACAGTTTCCAGAATTGCGGTCAAACACCCACAAAGCAAAAAAAAAAATGCAAAAAATTGATAAGTAGGCGGCCGAACGGCCCCTTAATGCAGAAAAATGGTGGTGATTTATTTTCTTAATTTCAACACAACTCATCGTTATTCCTATGGTTTACCAAGTTAAACTTATGGGCAAATAGTAATCTCCCCTGAGGTTTCTGACACAAACAGAAATCTCCTTTGAGGTTTCTGAAATGACATGACATGACACTGACCTCCCTTGCTATTCTTAAACAACAAAAAGTACCACTGCCGGTACTTTTCAACGGATGGCATTAGCATTTGCTGGAAAAATGATCAAAATACCCTTCTTAATATACTTTAATGTCACTAATTTAATACGCTTAGTGCCAATTTTTTTACATATAATGAATATACATTTTTTTCACTCCATTTCCTTCCTAATATATATGCATTTTTTTCTTCTAATATCTACATTATTTTTTTTACATATTCATTTTTTTTTTTAAATTGTGTAGCCAACTTATATTTTATAGTTTCGATGTTATGAGTGACACAATAAATTGAAAACCTGGACATTACTATATAAAGTAAAATATTGCTTTACATATATAATGAAATGAGCATGTATACATCGATTAAAAAAATAGGAACTAAAATTGAGAAAAGTTTGAAAAAGACAAAAAAAATCCACACTTTTTATTATAATTTTTTAAATTCTAAATTCTCTCGTCGAAACGAACCAATGCAAAAAAATTGTACAAAACTAACAAGAATAATTTTTTTAACAAAGATAAACAATAATTGGAAAAATATTAAGTCAACTAACGTCCATGTGAATTGGATAGTTGTGGTGGAGTAAGCTGAAATTATGCATCAAAAAATTTTACTCGCCTTGTTTGAGCTTTATAGGATTTTCCTTTTCCACAATTGTAATAAATAAAGTTTCTTATTTTTTTCAATTACGTATTTTAACAAATAAATGCAAAGAGAGTTTTATGCTCATGGATTTTTTTTTTTTTTGGTCTCTTAAACTCCACCACAACTAATTCTTTACTACTACCTCTCACCTATGTCCCTTTTTAAAATGTGTGGCTTCGTAAATCCAATTTATTAAAGAAACATCATCATTACACCTTTTACATCAACTTTATCTCTACTTTACACTTTCCACTTTCCACATTAACTTTTATCTCCACTTTCCAAAATTGTCTTCCACTTTTACCCATTAACTATTTACTCACTAACTTTTCAAAACGGCCGATAATAATTGTACAAATTTTTATCCATTAACTTTTCAAAATACACACTTATTAAGGGATAACCAAAAATGGAAAACTCCACACTATAAAGGGAACGGAAAAGGTTCTTGAAGCGTTATCAGAAAAGGAAAAGAAAAAAGAAAAGAAAAAAGAAAGGTACTTGAAGCCAGCCAAATCAAACTTGGAGCGAGAAATTATAAGAAGTGTTTTTTTTTTTGGTAATTAAAGTAATGTCCCAAGGCCAGCAATTTCTCAAGTTCATCCTAGAAGATGCAAAATGATGAGAACAATGCAGAAATAAAAGACGTGACGGAGAGAAACAGTAGGGGAGGTTCCTACATTGATCAGAAATTTTGGGGGACGTTAGTGAAATTTTTAATATGTTAAAATGCCTTGAAAAGTGTTAAACGTGTATCAGAAACTGTGTGTTTTTGTCATCTTCTTCCCTTATTCACAACCTAATGGGTTGTTATCAGCAATTCTCATTTATTACTCCCTCCGTCCTAAATTGCTAGTCTTTTTTTCTATTTTTTGTTGTCCCAAATGTTAATGCCTTTAAAAAGTTAGAACTAAAAAGTTCTAGTTTTTCAAAATTGTCCTTAAAAAGGTAGAATACAAAGTCAATGTAGGTTCACAAGGAAACACTTTGGACGGCCCAGATTTTGCACTACAACCTTGTAGGGTACTTCAACTCCACAGGATCTCCGATTCTGGTATGCGCACACTTTGTATTTGATGCAATCATTAGGGTTTTTTTTTTTTTTTCTTGTGTGTGTGTGTGAACGGGTAATGCAATCATTAGTTATCCCCCTAATATTTATCTTCCCTAAAGGTCAAGCAATTTAGGAGTCTGAGAGGAGCACATAAGACAGGTGTTTGAGAGGGATACAGGGGTCTTTGAGAGGGATACAGGGGTCTGTAGTGTGGTGTTCGGCATCCAAGCCATTGATCTTAGTAATTAATGGTCCGAATTTCATCTCGACAATGGACAACTTAAATATGCAAGTGGTGAGATGAAATCTTGTAGTGCGGCACCCATGGTTCCTGAATCCGTTTGGGAGCCACTCTTGACTTTCTGCATTTTTTTACTCTTGTTTTTATTATAGTTAGAATGTATTATTGAATCTATACTCTATAGTGTGTGAGAGATATGTGTAAAATGCATTTGGCAACATGAGCAGTGTAGAGGGATATGTAAAACTCATCCAGTAAATATTTTATATTAACCAAAATGAGAAAAGTGAAAATGAGAAGTCAAAAAATTCATCTCCCCTACTTTTGTCTTTTGTTCTCTAACATCAAAAAACGAAAAACAGATATTCATGAAATGCATTATGGGTGAAGACATCCAAATACTCACAAAGTAGAACATGCAAATATATAAAAATAGGAAAAGTAGTAATTTTAGGATATACGAACACCCACTAAACCTTTTTAAGGAGGGCAAAAAGAAGACCTTGATTTATCGATTTTAGAGAAATGGCATTACAGATCCAAACAGACCAGCTCAGAATTTCCAACCAAACACGAAGACCAGAGCCCATGACATTAACAGAGCCTATCCACAGTTATGTACCCACATTACCAAACAACAAGAGCAACAAGTTTGCAGCATGCCAGGATAAGACTGGTATTTAAGCTTTTAACCTAGACAAAAGAATTTGCATTTCGCTAGAATGAATCCGGCCACGTGAAATTAGGATGATTGCCCCACTTATGCAGAGTTCCGACTCGAGGATGACGGCCCCCATATGCGGAGTTCCAACTTGAGATGTCCATCCAACCCAACAAAATCCCTTGGTACTACAAGAAACCTTTTCGAAGTACAACGTCCAAGTTCGACAAACACAGGAACAAACTCTGTGAACGATAGTAGTTTCACAGAGCTACCCCTGCTTCTTGCTTCAATATCATAACAAAACCCTGGCTTTGATGTGCTCGGCGCAATACAACTAACATAGATCACAATTCCAAAATATTCAAACCAACTGTTGAGAATAAATAAAGTTCCTTCTTTTTCTTCTTGGAGAATTACGAACGTCTGCTGCACATCTAAGGTTATTGAGAAGTGCATGTCGTACCTGAAGCCTTTAGCAGATCCTGAATGCTTGGTGCTGAAGTGTAGGTAAAGTTTCTCAGAACAATCAACCAAGTCACAATCAGGAAGAGGGCATGAACACGGTCCATAGATACATATATCCTCGTGCTCATGTTTCTTACAGTAAGACACCATTTCCCAGCACCCATACTTCCTGTTCCGGCATGGTATTTTGATTGATTCAAGAAACTTCTCAATGGCCCGGCATCTATCATTGCCAATCCAGCAAGAGCAAGAAGGACACTTGTTTCCAAGCTTGACGCAACAAGAGGAACAGGCTAGATGCCCATTCCGACACTACATCACCATTTGCAAGAGAAGAAACATTAGAATTATTACTATACATGCATTGCTGTTTAGTCCTCGCACATGGAAAAATGGAAGTTTTAGTTTAAACTGCTCAACTAAAAAATGTAGTAATACAGAATGGATTCTTGTAATACCAAAGTTTCACAATTAAAAGATACGTCAAAAAGATTCAAAAAAGACCATCAACATGCTAGAATCTGCATGGTGTGGAATCCTGTTTTTGAACATGCTAAAAATAAACCATCTTTAGTGAACTTATTGCATACTTAGCTTAAAGAATTAAACTTTTTTGAATTTTAGATGAGAAGAATCGAAAAAGTAACAAAATTGCCTCTTCCCAAAAAAGGAACAAATGACCAACGATCAAACAAAAAGCGAACGAGCCATCATTATTGTACTGACGTGTAAAATTTGCTTCTCTTGATTACCAACCTGTTATGCTTCGGACAAGGAAACATAATGTATAAAATGAGAAATAAATGTTCTAAAATTATTGATGCACCACTCGCGGGAATGCCAGTAACAAGCCACAAGCCCAAGTAAAACAAGATTTAAAATGCAGAGGCAAAACCCAAAATTCTTGTCCAACGGGGACAAAAATTTTTAAGTCATAGAAAACATGTTTTTGCCACATTAAAGTCCAAGAAAATATGTCTTCTAGTAGTGTTAAACACAAAATGGTACATATTAGTACATAAGGTCCTACTTGATCTGCAAGAGACCCTGACATTTTTCATATCTTGAAAGTGGTGCATGATAAAATGCTACAAAATTTTACTACATAAACAAGTGAAAAATCCATATATTTGTGAATCTTTAAGCAAGAGGGATGTCTTGTAAATATGTCAACTTACAATTGATATTGCATGAACGAAAGTACTTTCCTTGCCTGGGGCAATGTCACAATCTTAATAGGGCAGTCTTATGAAGAAATTTCCATATTGTGCTCAAACTTACGATTTTACATGTGTCAATTGACTGACTGGCCTCCGGCCATACGATGGTTTGTCATTCACAGAATGTGATTTAGTGACAATGGTGATTTGATTCTCTAAAGCAGTCGATTATTTTGTTGTTAACCCAAAAACAGAGAGACGTGACACTAAAGAGACTGGACAAGGAGCCATGTTGAATGAATCACCAGTTAAATTACTATCAGAAAACAATAGCCTTGCCTTCAAAAGTCAAGCGCATGTGATGTGTCCCAAGAAGTAGCATGTGAAATGAATAATGTTTCTTATTCATTTGTTGGACGTTCATTACAATTTACAAAAGACAATAGTACAATTAAATAGAAGATTGAGCGACGTCAAATCCACTTTTAGGCATTTGCTAAGACATACGACTCCTAGTGATCTAGACATTAGGAAACACTTTCAGTTTGGCCAGCAACTGAAGTAAATCCCAGCCTTCAAATTTTACAATCATGTAGTTTGTTTCTTTACATTGAAAAAACAGAGAGAATATTCTAAGAGCATCCCCAGCAATTTTCTAAGAGCATCCCCAGCCTTTACCCGAATTCTAACTTTCCCGCAAATTTCAATGAAAATGCGAGTAAAGGTTTCATTTGATTTTCTAAGCATAAAACCTAGCAAGTGGTTGAATAGTGGCGTATTTGTAAATTTAAGAAGAAGAAAATTAGAAAAATACCATGTAAAATTTGAGAAAAATTCTAAGTCTTTCTAGACTTGAGAAAAAAACTTTAGATAGAACTAAATTGGAAATAATTTTGGGTTAAAAAAAAGAAAAAAAGAGCCACCGAGGGAGTTAAGAAAAGTAGATGCTTTTAAGTGTCGATCAAACCCCAGAAGCCAAAAGAAAGAGCAATGCTCCTCTTTCAAAACTTTTTACTACATGGGTACCTATTTTCCTTGGTACTTTTGTTTTGTATTTATTTTTTTATTTTCTTGTGTTTGATGTCTCAAGCATCTCGGTAGCTTGATAATGCTACATACACAACCAAAAGCAAACAACCAATACACAACCACAACCAAAACGATGTCGTTTTGCTTTTTAAACTACAATTAGGGGTCAGGAACCCTTTTCCCCAAAACCAAACCAGAATTGTAACGAAAACATATTCACTTGATTCAATCAATCAATGTGTTCAAAACCCAGATAATAAAAATGCAATCACCTAGAGATGAAGAAAGACAGAGAGAGCAGTGTTTGATCGATCAAGATCTATGTATCGAGTAAAATAAGAGAAAGGGGAAGAAGATCCAGGTTTTGAGTTTTTTTTTTTTTTTTAAAGCAATGTGGTTGTGTATTGGTTGTTTGTTTTTGGTTGTGTACGTAGCATTATTGGTTAACCATACCTCAACTCTAATCATGAGAATTGTTCCCACCATCCACTAGATACGATGGACCCGATTTCCAATTAAAATCGAAGCAAAGGTTAGACTGACCCATAAAAGTTGATACAGCCTAATTTCCCCTTGGTATATCATTTGTCGTCGAAACAAACTTAAAAAATCAAGAACAGAAAAAGACAAACAATACCAAATTACTGAAATAAAAAAAGAAACCAAATCCATCGCAATGAACACCAGAATAATACTGTAAAATATATACATGAAGGGGTGGGCACATACGGACCTCAAACACAGGAGAGCTCAACGTATCGAAGCAGATAGGGCAATCGAGCAAGTCTGGATCAGTTAGGGTAAAGGAAACCGAACGGTCACCACATTCACCGTTCTTGGAACAACCGGCGACGCTCGACACCAATGCCTGTTTCATCTCTTCTTCTTCTTCTTCTTCTTCTTCTTCATATTGCGAAGTAGTCCTCTGTTTCTTCGGACCTGGGACTTCTTCACTCGATCGACCCCGCCCTAACGACCTTCCTCCATCTTCCTTAGTCCGAATGCCAGTCCGGTCACGAATATCCCTCGCCATTTCATTCATTTCACCTTAATTCCACTCGCGCACCAGCTGTATGTACAAATGCTAGGGTTTCCTTTTGCTTCTTTCTCTTGCTTTTTCTCGAAGCCTCCTTTCTGAAGTGAATAGCACAGGGTTCCATTTTAAGATAATGAGACAGATGGGTTAGAGCAAAAGATGGGGGGGGGGTCCTGCCGCCGCCGTAATTAGAAACAGAAAGAAACGGCTGACCAGAGACCATGCAGTTGTTGTGAACAAACGGGGGTCAATGTCATGTGTGTGCTGTACTGTGCAGAAATGCAAAGAATATGCACTACTTATGGAGCCCTGCGCGATCCCGTTATTTACTTTGATTTCAATAGTTTATTTTGTCGTCGAAGTACGTAAACCACAATAAAAATTCATATTCATGTTGATCTGACTATTTGATCGGTGGGAATTTAACAGACAATTTTGTATAAAAAAAAGTTACATACGTTTCTTTTTCAAATGAAAAATTCATTTTGAAAACATAATTATCGATATTGCTAAATCAATATCTTATATAGTATTGCAGAATGACTTTTTGCGAGGAGGGCTCTCAGTGCGACAAGTGGCGAAGAATAATTTGGTTGTGATTCAACTTTTCAATCGAGACATGTGACACAATCTTATCACATTCCGTAAATCTTGCTAAATCTTCTTCTTATTTTTCCCAACATAATGAAATATTTTTCCAATCATCTTTTTCTTTACCTCTATCTATATTTGTGTCTAGGTCATTATTTAAAGTAATATCAAACATATTAATACTTAAAAAATGACAAGTTAATCCCCGCACGATTTGCGCCTTTACGGTGTAAAGGAAGCGTAAAGAAAAAAAAAAGTACCTGCAAATTAAGCAACATTATGATATTGAAACATTAAACCCATCTTTTTGTGTGCACAAATTTTCAAAAAAAAAAAAAAAGAATTTTTTTTTCTTTTGACCCTAAGATGATATATATCATTCCGAATTGAGTTTCATTCCTAAGTATATACTCCAGTCATATCTCTTATTACATTTTATCTCTTCTCTCATCCAATTTGTTTAATGTCAAAACCTGAGATTCTTAGTTGATGAACGTCTACTCCACTCAAATAAGATTTCTCTTTTTCATTAGTTTTCATTGTCTCTAATTATCTCTTTAAGATGTTCCTTTGGTGGCATATTTCTCTTTTTTTTATTAATTTTCATTTGCTGCAAGAGTTCTAACAAAAATGTTATGTGGCAAATTATAATTAATGGATGAATGAAGAGTAAAATTGATTGCACGAATAGATGAGAGTTATGCGGCACCAATAATAAGTAAAAATTACCAATACAAAGGCGAAATCAGAGATTTCGTGGGTCTTTTTTCATTCTCATCACAACTTATTAGACATATGCCACCAAAGGCTTAATTGTGTAGTATCTTTTTCACAATTTTTTCTTGCATCAAAATGTGCTTTGGCACATCAGTTGTCATTTAGTTTAAGGAAGAATCAAAACACTGGACATTAACTGTGCTATGGAAATTGCAGTATAATTTGTATGCATAAAGATGTTAATCTGCGTTAACTTTTATATTTCTATACTTTTGCCTTTTTCAATTATATATCGATCCTAAAAAAAAGAATGGTACATTTTTTTCCAGGGTGTTGACTCCAATTATTTTGTCAAAAAGTCGTATATATGGATTATGATTTTATAGCAGATTAAATCACCATGGGAAATTAGAGTCCAGAGGAACATACAGGAAATAAAATTGTTATACTCTGTAAATTTAATTGATCCAGTAATTCTGTATACTTTGTTATTAAAAAATCAAATTTTTACCTAATAAAAAAAGACAAAACACATCATTTTATTTTATGTCTCCGTGCATAGCACAGGTTCACGCTAGTGAATTTTTATGTAAGGATGAGATCAGGGGCGACTCCAAATAAGGGAGAGTGGGGTCAGCCGACCCCACGGGAAAAAAATACTACTCCCTCTGTCCCAATTTATTTGCTCACTACGAAACTACGTGCAATTTTCAAACTAAAAATTAATGTATTTATCAAAATAATTTTTGAATTTTTTTTGCACCGTATTAAAATTTTCAATGAGATCTATCAAACAAGATCCATATTGATTAGAAAATTATTTTTGCAAGTACATTATTTTTTAGTTTGAAAATTGCACGTTGTTTCGTAGTGAGCAAACAAATTGGGACGGAGGGAGTACTTTTATATTGAAATTTTTATTGAAGTTTTTGAAAAAATTCATGAATGAACCCCCTAAATTTGGTGGTGACACCACTGGATAACTCTTAAAAACTCCTAAAAGTTACTTATTTGTGTGATTTGTTTGAATCCTAGTAAACCATTTTGTTTTTTTTGGAGGGAATTCCTGGCCGGTCCAGTTTTTGGATGGAATACTCGAGCAACTCCACCTGGAATCCGTAAAAGCACCTCGCACTCTTTTCCATCAAAGCCCACTCAAGACAGAGTCAGCCAATTGCGTTGGTAAAGTTACTGTTCAATAAATTTCTTGTTTCGTTTCTCTCTCTCTCATCTCACATGGACACAATCTCTCTCTCCTCAACTCCCCAAACCGTATGAAAGTGCCTAAAATCTAGGGTACCCTATGAAAGTGTCTAAACCTAAACCCTAGGGTACTCTATGAAAGTGCCTAAATTACTAAAATCCTATAATAGGAAAGTGCACCATAAACCTAAACCCTAGGGCACCCTATGAAAGTGTCTAAACCTAAATCATAGGGTACCCTATGAGAGTGTTTAAAATCCTAGGGTACCCAATGAAAGTGCATAAACCACTAAAATCCTAGGGTACCCTACAAAAGTGTCTAAACTACTAAAATCCCAAAATAAGAAAGTACTGCACCCTAAACCTAAACTCTAGAGTACTCTATGAAAGTGCATAAATCTAAACCCTATGGTACCCTATGAAAATGTCTAAAATCCTAGGGTACACTATGAAAGTGTCTAAACCACTAAAATCCTATAATAGAAAAGTGCACCCTAAACCTAAACCCTAGGGTATCCTATGACTAGGGTACCCTATGAAAGTGTCTAAAATCATAGGGTAACCTATGAAAGTGCCTAAACTACTAAAACCCTATAATAGGAAAGTACACCCTAAATTTAAACCCAAAAAAGAGTGATTTACCTTAGTGGTAATTAAAAAAAGTAACTTACCTTAGTGGTAATTAGATATCTCTTTCCTAGACCTAAAGGTAAAAATCTCATTTCGTTAGGCTCGATGACCAATTGAACGACTACACTTCCAGGCAAAGATGGAAATGGGTAGGGTTGCATTGTCCAAATAATTCATGGATCTTATCTAAAGATTAGTTTTATACTAACCCGGAACAAAAATGCGTGTCAAAAGTAGTGTCAAATGTTGTGTCTCTTGATCCAATCCCTCTAAGCAAACGATGGGCCGGTACAAGAAAACAAATACATTTACGGACAACTCTTCCAAAATCTAAAAAAGCACCGCCCCAGTACAATCTATTCAATGTACTGTTCTCTCTCTCTCTCTCTCTCCACATGGGCACTCCCAAGTGCCTAAATCCTAGGGTACCCTATGAAAGTGTCTAACTCTAAACTCTATGGTACCCTATAAAAGTGCCTAAAATCTTAGAGTATCCTATGAAAGTGCATAAACCACTAAAACACTATAATAGGAAAGTGCACCATAAACCTAAACTCTAGGGTACCCTAGTTGACTAGGGTACCCTATGAAAGTGCTTAAAATCCTAGGGTACCTTATGAAAGTGGCTAAACCACTAAAACCCTATAATAGGAAAATACATCATAAACCTAAACTTTAGGGTACCTTATGAAAGTACCTAAAATTCTAAGGTACCCTATGAAAGTGCCTTAAATTCTAGGGTATCTTATGAAAGTGCCTAAATCTCTAAAATCCTATAATAGGAAAGTGCACCCTAAATAAACCCCAAAAAAGAGTGACTTACCTTAATGGTAATTAAAAAAAGTGATTTACCTTAGAAGTAATTAGATATCTCTTTCCAAGACCTAGAGGTAACAAATTGTTTTTTTTATAAGGAGATGTTGATCTGTCTTGCTAGGTTGAGTTTTAAATGTGATTTTTGTTTGAACAAGATTTTTAGTTGTCGTTAGTATGATGTTTTTCTTTGATTTATGTTGGTAAAATAAATATTTATATCAGTACTGAAAATAAATATTTGACATGCATAACAAAGGAAATTTATACCCGATCTCATGAATTTCTAAAAAAGTGACGCACTCCTGTACTCGCATTCGCACACGCTTTATGTAACTTCGGTTCGTAACCATAGTCGAGTTGTTGTTTAAGGGTAACCTACATTGGCCTCCATAAATTATTAGCTATGGGTATTAAGGCTAAGATTTCGCTACGGCATTTTTGGTATTCTTTGACTACGAGTTGCCAAATTAATTAACAAGTCATTTTCCTTACATACATCAATTGATTTAGAAACATGTAGTCCAAGAATATCGAAAATAACGTAATGGAAGCTCAGTCTAACTAGTTACGATGGATGTGTGGGCCACTCCAGGGTCTCATATAAACAATTTGATTCATTCTTTAATTTTATAATAAACTTTTCGAGTTGCCAATTAAAAATTAATTAAATTGGATCACTCTAAGTACTTCATTCAATCTTCTAATTTTTTATCATGAATTCAGGATCCTGAATTTTGAAGAAAACTTACATCATTAAATTAAACACTTATAGTTATTTGATTGAGATGTTTTTTTACACGACAACTCGATATTCATTCAGTGAATTAGCTAATCCCTTTTACTTTTTGTAATTCTACCGACACAAGTATGTAGACACAAACAACACTGCCGTTGGATGCATGTTTGTCCCGAGGGCGGATGCATAGGGGAGGGTGCAGTGGCAGATCCAGAAATTCTACATAGGGGGTCATCTTTCAAGTATAACTTTGAAAAAAAATCATAATCCAATATATCGAGAAGATAAAATGTTTAAACATTCTTCATTAAGCAAAAAATTTAAAACTTAAAACATTATGAAAGATTTCATGCATACGCAAACAACATTATAGATTTGATCGAACCTTTCACTTTTTCGATTGGTCTTGTAAAAAATTAGCTCAATCAGATAATTATAGTTACATAGTACTTGATCGAGCCTTTTAGTTTTTCATTATGAATTTAGGACTCTAAGTACCGCAAGAATTGTGAAGAAAAGTTTAGTAATTATGTGCCCGGTATCCTTGTGATATGAACCGCAAATATTGTAGGGCTTATTGAGAAGAGTGTTAATTAAAATAGTTATCTTGATCATCATCGATAGGTATCGATTCCATTCATATTTTTAAAATAATCTTTGTGTTTTGATATCTATCGATGTCGGATCAAAATAATTTGTTTTAAAAATGTTCATCTTAATAAGCCCTACAATATGTACGGTTCATATCACTAGGATATCAGACACAATTATCCTACTTTTCTTCAAAAAAAAAAAATACTACTTGGGGTCCTAAGTTCTGAATGAAAAATTGAAAGGGATTAAGTACTTATGATTATATGATGAGCTAATTTTTTACAAGTTCAATCGAAAAATTATTTTAAAGTTATTGATCGGCTCAAATTTTTTACAAACCAAAAAAAATAAATCCTGAAATTTTAAGGAGGTCACGTGACCCTGTGCCTTAAGTCACCATTGGGAGGGAGGGTGGCATGTGAGTGGCACATGCCACCCATCACCCATGGTTCCAAAAGAATTTTGGAAAAAAACCTTTTGCTCGGCTGACGCTAGCCAATCAAGTATTTTTATTGGTATGTTCGAATTAATTGTTTTACTTTAACGACCAACATGCAAGAAATATTATTGAATTTCATCGCACAGTGTCACTTCCCCAATAACTTCCCACTTTTTAGCCCCACACACTTTAAGTGAGCCACTGTATTACGTCCCAATTTGTTCTGTATATTTCCTTTTTTGGACGTCGCAAAAAGTTATTTATACCTTTTAATCTATAATATTTTTTATATTCAATATAGATTTGTTTGATAGATCTCAATTAATTTTATTAAATAAAGATTTCGAAATCATAAAAAACATTATAGATTAAAAGATATAGACAATTTTTTGAGATGTTCAAAAAATAAAACATGCAGAACAAATTGGGACGGAAGGAGTAAATTTTTTTTGCTTTACATTGCGACGAAGTTATTTCCTCAAAGAACCATTGGCTCCGCACAAAAGTTCTGCTAAATGCCAAAGGGTAGTGATTTGCACTCTCATTTTTTATAACCACACTACTTTTTTTGTTTAACTTTTAATTATATTTTTTGAGATTAACCATTCGTTTCGACGAGAGAAATAAAAAGATATAAAAATGCAAACTGAAATTGAAAAAAAAAATCATATGAGACAACACTTTAGTCTTGATATTTTTTGTTTTTAGAGAACTTACTTTTGCTTTTGATCATTATTTTTTCCCTTTTAAATCCATCTCATCAAGATGGATGATAGAATTCAAAATCTATGAGGAATTCTAACAAAATTCACAAATGACGAACAAAAAATACTATAACAAAAAAAAAAGAGGGTAAAAATCACTTATTAGACCCCTTCATCTATCACTCTTCCACACATACATCCCCTCATCTTTAAAACCCATCAACCAAACTCCCTCATCTTCCAACCTATGTGAAATGTGTGACGCCGCGAAAATTTACCGTGAATTGACTGAAATGCCCTTTCTCTTATAAGGGGTGTTAGAGTTAGGGTTTCATTTGGTAGCCCCAAAATCTATGAACAACTCTCTCTCCTCTCTCTACCGATCCACCTCCATAAGAGTTTAGGAAAAAAAAATTTGATCAAGTCCCTTCCTTCGCTTTCCCCTCTATCTACAATCCCTTCAAAATGGTAACCATTGTATACTTCCGCTGCTACCCACCACATCATCTGCCATCGCCGCCGACCACCATCCCATTATCCTAACTCGAACATCACCAATCAACCCCCAACGCCACCAATTGAACAAAAAATGAGCCGTAATATACTAAAAAAAAACCTTCTAAACCCACCAGAATCAACTCGAAAACCTGCTCACAATCAATTTCGAACCCAATCGGTTTCAATGGCAAAAAAGATCTAGCACTAAAAAGGACAGCCCATAGTGGATGATTTTGAGTGTGATTGGGCTAGGGGCTGAAATCAATCTTGGAAAGTTGTAGCAATTACCCGTTTTGAGGTGGATTAGACCCAAAATGGCTTCGGCGAAGCATCCAATACTCGGCAAAAGCAACCTAGGGAGTTGGTTATTGGACAATTTGAGTTTTCTGAGTCGACTCAGGGACTCAATTTCAAAATCGTACCCCACAAAGCAAAGCATTGAGATTGAACAAAGAGAAAATCGGAAAGAAATCTTGGGCACACTGAAGAAATCTAAGTTAGTGAAGAAATCAAGGTCTTAGGAGGTATCGACGACGACGACAGCAAAGAAAAGTTGGCGGTGGTGGTGTTGGTGGTCGGGAGGGTGGGGGTGGAAGTTGCGAAAGGGAGGGGTTGGTGGCTGGTGGCGGCGTTAGTGGCCGGGAGGGTGAGGGTCGTTCGTGGTGGTGTTTGAGTTTCAGAAGTGAGGAGAGAGATAGAGGGTAAATGTGGAATAATGGAATTATTTTGAATGGAAGTTGCCCAATTCTGTTAAAAAAAATGGACGAAATGGTGTTACGTGATACAGATTAAAAGATGAGGGATTGTGGTTGATGAGTTTTAAAGATGGGGGTTGTATGCGTGAAAAAGTGATAGATGGAGAGGTCTACGTGATTTTTACCCTAAAAAATACTATACCAAATTTTTTTAGGGAGAACACGCCAAATTGTTATTTTTCTCCTTATAACTAGGGATGACAATAGGTCGGTTCGGTTCGGATATGCCAGATGGGTACCCATAACCGAACCGATTTAGAAACCATAACCGAACCGAACGAGGTTCGGGTAATCCCCTAACCTGGAGATGAAAGAAACAAAGCAAATGAAGATGGATCAGATTCTGCTTAAGATTTTTCCCTTTTTGCATGAAATAATTCATAAGTGATCAGATACTTAACCAAAATCACACACAATATTGTTACTAAATAAATCCAGATTCACTTGTTAAATAAACCAGATTTACTAAATAAATCCAGTCGCAATATGAGATTTTCACTTGTTACTAAATAAACCCGTAAATCAGAATAGAAAATGGAACACCAAGGAGCGAGCGAGAGAGAGAGAGAGAGAGAGAGAGAGAGATGTACCAGGTCAGGTGAGATTGGCACCGATAGAGTGGTAGATTTCCTCTTTCGACTCTCTCTATGGAACCCTAAAAACACATATTTAGGGTGAGGTGAGATGTGTGGCATGTCTCACACACACACACACACACACACACACACATATACAGGGGTGAAGTGAGGGCTGATCGGTCACCGCAGATGAAATTGCCTCTCTGAGCTCTTATGTGTTACCCTAACCATAAAATGTGTAATGTGTTGTTAAGTCCTACGAGTATATATATACAAAGGGGTAAATTGTAATTAACATATACTCAGGGGAATTTTGTAATTACAGATTCAGTTATGTTCGGTTCTTGTTTCAGATGATAACCGAATCGATCCCCGAATCGAACCAAACTGAATCCTTTCTGTTTTCTCACTCCCCATGCCATACCCGCATTCGATTATGATTCGGAGAAAAAAACCCTTTATTACAGTTTGGGTACCCATCAATTCGATCGAGATTGTCATCCCGGCTTATAACCGCTTAAAAACAAAAATATACGATGTGAAAAATTACATAACCGGAGAGCGGGAGGGAAATCGTGGCAGTCATGGGGGCTTGGCCGTTAGAATCTCTCTCCACAGTCCACCGTCATCTTTCCGTCTTCCCCTTTCCGCTCCCATAATGAGGAGACTGGATAGAGAAAATTGGAGAGAGAGAGAGAGAGAGTGCGTTCGCTTGAAAGAAGAATCTTAATTAGTTATGCAACAATTACTGTGCGTTGGTTGGCTTGGAATGGATTGCCACTACCAATGCCCACTACTAATTCGATGATGACAACACTCCATCTCTTGCTTCGTTCCAAAAACCCAAAACTGTCAAGAAATCCCAAATGCTGAAAACGAACAAAGCAAACGTAATTGAAAGGATGTAAAAGCTAAAATAAACAAACCACATAAATGGATTCCTTCTGTTGCAGAAAATCCCAATCCCATTCTGGTATCCATTTGCTTCCCTCTACTCCTATTTATCTTCATCTTATGGCTCGCTCATTTGTTCTTTTCATTGATTTTTCAAGGTCATCTCTGCTTTTTACAATCTGGGTTTTTTTATGTGAATCGTATCTCTATGTGGGTTTTGCTTTTTGAATTTTCCGATTATCTGGGTTCATCTTGTCGTTCTCTCTTTCTATTGATTTGGGTTTTGTTCCATTTTTCTTTTTGTGCTCTCAGTTTTTTCCCTGCACTTTTTTTGCTCTCCTGTAAAGGTACCCTTCATTAGTTTTCAGCTTTTCAACTCACAATTTTGTTTTCGTTTCTTGGTCGCTCTTTGTTTCGATGCTGCTTAAATGTTGCCTTTTGACTCCTGCCCATGCTTACACCTGCTTTATTGGCTCCTTTTATGTGATTGCTTTTTGACATTTTTGGGGTTTGATCTTCTATTTTGAAGTTTTTCGTGTATGGTCTAATTATGTATAGCTCCTTTTTCTTTCTCGGGGCCGGGTTTTCACTTTTTATTTTGGGCAGGCATTAGTCTTACCTCTTAAACTCCTTTCAAATTCATTGGATCACTCCTGTGCGATTTCTGTTTTCTAATTCTCACCGTTTGGCTTTTGAAAAGGTAATCCCTCTTTTATTTTGTTCTTCTGGTCACTTGTCTCTATCTAAATTGTTTTCATGCTTTTTTTGCAAATGCAGGGTAGTTTCATTGGGAGTTGATTTTCCAGATTCTTGACATAAGAGAAGGGACCGGAAAAAAGGGTTTGATTGCTCATAGTTTTTCTTCGCTTTGTTATGAGACGAATTAGTTTTGTAATTTGAAGTATGGGGGATCATTTTGTGTTGTTTGTGGATCGGTTGCTCACTGAATCCACTCTTGAAGCAGCTATTGAGAGGAATAATCAGTTGCTGCATACCACGCCCTCGTCAAGTGAAGATATGATGATTGATTGTCCTTCTCATAAGATGGATGTCGATAGCGGATCATTGCCAAGGAAATTAGTTTTGTGTAGGATTTGCCACGATGAGGATGAAGAGTCAAATATGGAGATACCTTGTTCGTGTTGTGGCAGCTTGAAGGTTTGCGTTGGTTCATGTTTAACCTTTGAATCTGATCATCTGGGTTTTGCCAAATTGTTGATGGAAATTATGGTCACCAAGTAGTTTCATTTTAGTAACTTGTAGTGTGTAAAACCGTCATACTATTAGAATAACACAAAATGCTTTTTCCTCTCTCAGTGATTAATTTATCTTTTCTTCTTCCTTAATATATCCTGAATGCTATAATGCTATGATTTGATAAAGTGGTTTCAAATGGTTCCATGATTTGAACTTTCATCACCCATCATTAGCTTCGTACCATTACCTTTACCTTCGCAGTATGCCCACCGCAAATGTATCCAAAGATGGTGCAACGAGAAGGGTGACATTACGTGTGAGATTTGCCGCCAGGTTTGCAATTTATATTCCAGATATGCTTCTGATTTTGCAATGCTTTTTCATTTCATACAACAGTCATAACCAACTAACCATTACCTTATATCAGTAGTATTCTCGGCATTAGCTAAGGGCCAGGCCAATTCATATTTGCATTTTTCGGTCCTAAAATCTAGAGACAGTTATTGGCTTCCTATTGTTTGAACTTACAATCGCAGCAATTCAAGCCAGGTTATACGGTTCCACCTCCTCTATTTCGTTATGGCGCTATTCCAATGAACTTCAGGTATCTTGTTTCTTCTTCCTATGCTTTTCTTAAACTTGATTTTCAGTTTAAATTGGTTTTGAATTTGTTTTTCACTTCTCACTGACAAATATCAACTGGATACCATTATACCAACATTGGGCTTGTTCTCAGGGGAAATTGGGAGGTTTCAAGAAGGGATCTGCAAAATGCTAGATTTATGGCTATGGTCACCAATCGTAACTTGCTGGATACCGACGTTGATGACTATTCTGCTCCTACTCCAAGAAGTCTGATATGTTGTCGTGTGGTTGCTATAATTGTAATATCTCCTCTCTCTTTCTCTCTCTCTCATATGTATGTGTGTGAAGAAGATGCAAAATGTTGATTCTTCCAACATCCAGATAGTACCAGGAAAAAGTAGGTGGCCAAACACTAGCTAGTCGTTGTAAATTTAGGGGATTTTATGGCCCTTGATAAGGCGAATGGCAAGAAAGGAGTTATAAAGCCGACCCCATTGATTCAAAGCCACGACTGAGCTTCTTTTTCCTTGGTTTTCCTTAATAGTTACCTGCAAACCTTTCTCCTGTAGAGCAAACTGCCAAGGATTACTGCTTGAGCAATTGTCAGGGCTTTTAGTCACCTCCTTGGAGTACAATCAAAACGAAATATGTACGGGTTTTAAAGGATGAACAACTTGTATTAGAAGTGAATTTAGTGAGGCTTGCATACATAGAATCTGTTCTTTGCAATTTCTTATGCATGATTTTGCTTCAAGTCTTGCAAATCGTTACTGATCCCATGTACAAGGCCCTTAATTATACACGTTTCTAGTTCTTCATATGGTGAGCATGAACCTCCATCTTTCTTAATCATAGAACTATTATGAAGCTAAACTGATATATTGTCTGTACCCATTAACAATACTCGAGTCCAAGTACCGTGTGACCTTGATTTGTTTTTTTTTTGTTTCGATCTGCACAGCAGGTTAATCCAGTTCCCCAATATTTCCGCAAAATAATGGGATGTTATCATTCTCACGAGTTAATGGTTTCTTATCTTTGTATTTATGTAGTTCATGGTTCTTCTGGTGTTACGCCATACTCTACCTGTCATAATTTATGGAGCCGGAGATTACACAATTACATTGTTCATGGTGAGTAGCAGACACTTTCACTTTGAAGAAAGGATTATTGATGACGCGTTTTCAAACAAACATTTTTGCATACGAAGTTATATATGCCTCATTTTTGCAGTTACTGATGTTGAGAACCATAGGGATTCTTTTGCCAGTCTACATCATGGTTAAAGCATTTACTGCTATCCAACGTCGGCGACACATACAGGTAAGCACCATTCAAATTGCAAAATATTTAGGTAATTAGGTCATAATAAGTTGGTAAATATTTCCCCGTGGTATTTTCTTTTTCATGCATTTTACTGTTATAGGAACTATTTCCTCATTGATTCTTGAAATTCTGTCTAGAAAAGAATTGTTCTGGAAGCCCTGATGATTGTTGTTCAGTTCAACCCTACTGAAGGGCATAAAAGTGAAAGTTTTCTCTCTTTCTTTTTTGGTACTTCGGAAATATAAAGTGAAAGGTTTTCAACATGATCATCGCAAGTGCAAACAGGACATAAAAAGGAATAGCGAATGAGGGACAATACGAAACAACAAAACAAACACAAAACGTTCAGACCGAAAGAATGATTAAGAAATATGTGGAGCCCCGCTGAGGTGCACTACACCTCGATAGTGCATTTTCACACTACGTTGGAAATATATTATTGAATCACGGTCCCCTATATAGTTCCTAAATCCTAATCTTTCTACTAATTTTATTTTTGGTACGTCGGAAATATATTAATTAACTGGAGCAACAAGAGTTTTGCAACATAAGTGCAGGCAGGAGGATAAATAGAGCAACACGATCACAAGAAACTAGCTCCTAATTAGTCTAAAATTTGCCTTATGCTAAGGCAATCCCTAATCCAGAACCCCTATGCAAAATTTGCCTCTACTAATTTTTTTTGGTACACAAATGGAGGTGCATGTATGGTACCCGTCACCTTCGCCTGGGAGTATTGCCCGGTTAACCACCCACTATCTCCAAGAGACCCCATTGCACCTATGTTGGGACCGAAGCTAAAGTCCCACCATGCGTGGATGATGTTAGGAGTATTTGCCTCTACTAATGCCATTTCGTGAGTCCAATTCCACATATGGCTGCATTTCATTTCCTATTAACTTCATATTACCAACAGTATTTTCCACTTTCTCCATTTTGATTTCATTGCTTTTCGTATTTCGTTGTTGCTAGGAAGCTCGTACCTTCTCTCTTGCTGCCTCGGATGAAGAAAATGAACTGCCACAACCGTGGCCTCAACAAAATCCCATGCGCGTACTGTAAACTGCAAGTCTCAGTAATTGTCAGAAACGGGTTAACACATCCGAGTACAAGATTTTACTGCAGGTGAAGAAGAATAGAGTCGGCGGATGTTGCAAGAGTAATAATGTTGCAGGGGAATCCATGGGTCCGATCTACTCTGTCTTCCAAAATGCGTCTGTATTTTGAGTTATAACATCTTTATATGGCCCAAATGTTCCATTGTAAATACAGTACCAATTCTGATGACACGACGAAAAGAAAATATGAATGACAAATAAAAAGCAAGAATTTGTTCCACGTTTGCCACAGGGAAAAGATTAGGACTTGCTTCGAGTGGAAAATATGGTGGTTTCTTCAATTCCAGTGCACAGTATTTTTTTGAACAAGTTGAGAAATCTGCATGGGACCGGGAAGAAGATGTGGACCTTTTCTCCATTTGAATAAACAAAAAGGTCCACAATCTTCTTCTTCCCCAAAACCATACAGATTGCGTACAAATGCTGTGGGGGCGCACTTCGGAGTCATGAACCGTGGATAAATGTTAAAATAATTTTTTGAGTAGCAGCCCCATTGAAAAATTAGCTTAATCTCAACTGTTCGATCCAATCTTCTGATTTTTCATTCCCTAAACCCTAAATCCTAAACAGAACTTAAGAAGTTGAATTCGAATGACAGATTAGAAAATCATATCGAACACTTCCATTTATCTAATTGAATTGATATTTTAAATGACTACTCGAAAGATCATTTGTGTGGGGCACCGATGCGGCTCCACACAGCATCTGTATGATTTGGTCAGTATCTAGTGTGTTCTTCTTTCCTGGAACCCAGAAACGTACAACTTCAGTAAAAGCCATACAGTAAACAGAGTTTTTTTCGCCCCTCATAGCAAACAGAGTTCTAACCCAATAAATAAGTGACAGAAATCAGGTTGTACGAGATTCACCAGCAAAATGGAATACGAAAAATGTTATTGCACACAGATAAAGTTAAATGGGCACAGTACCTTTCGCATGTAGAAGATTAGCCATTCAATAAAAACAAACCATTTCATTCATAGAGAAAAGGCATCCAATCAACATAAATAAACAGCAAATATACCATTGGATTAAAGTAAGTGCGACACAATATAAAGGAAACCACACCACAGACCACTAGTATAAACAAAATAGCCCCAGATAACACCACAACCAGTTCGGGTTCAGGAGTACTAATAAAACCTAAAACCAAACAACTATCAAGTGACAACTCTTATTTGTAGTTTTAACTGACACGGACACAACCATGGACACTAGAAAATAGGAATAGCAGTACCCCAACCGATTATGAGCTTAAAGCCATCATTCGTCCTCGGTTTCAGACTCCGCACTCTGGAGCCAATCAATGAAAGGTCTCACATTCTTCCACATCTGTGAGTCATTGCCACCAGCCAGACCTTCCTGATACCACTGCTTAATGTACTCCTCCTCCACCACATCAGCATCATAAAGTGCCTTCAGAAACACAGCCACTTCCTTCAAAGCAGGTAAGCTAGGCTTCAGAACAAAAGCCTCGATTGCTCGAAGCAGAAGCAACTGCGATCCCTCATTCCCAGCCACAGCAGCAGCCAAATATCCTTTCTTCTTCGCCACCTCCTTTGCAAATCCTTTCTCAACCCCGTCAAAGAGTGCCTCAAACAAAGCAGTCATTACATCCTGAGGAGACCCAGACGACGATCCCAAAATAGACTGGAGTTGGTTTGCAGTAACTCCCTTCAGTAGTTTTGCTTTCACCTCTTCCACTAGCTTTTCACGGCTTGAGTTCCCATTCTCAACCTTGGGACTCACCCCACGTGGGGGAGAAGCAGTTTTGGGACTGTGACCTTTTCCATTGGCCTCAATAGTGGAAAGCATAACCATTTCTGCTGTAGCAGCACTCAGTTGCTCTTGGATGCGCAGGCGGGCTGCCTCGGCTGACGTGTCAGTTTGCCACTGGACATCGTCGTCGTCGTCAGCCTCTTCTTTCTCATTAACATGGTTTATAGAGGGTGCAGTGTGTTCCTCATCTGAACCACTGCCTTTCTTTTTGTTGGAGCTGGCTTTTGCAGGCGGATACTTAGAAGTGGAAGGCCCCTTCTTCTTCACCTCTTTCTTCAGCTTCTTCATCTCTTCATCAGCTGCCTCACCTTCCTTCAGTCGCTCTTTCTCGGCCCTCCTCATTGCCTTCTTCTCCTTCGATCCCTTTTTTGGTTCAGGGGGGTTCTTCAATATGAACGTTGTGAGCTTGTCCCTCATATCCACATCCGAAACAAAACCACATGCTGCACACTTCAGTTGGACCATCTGAGTTTTTGTAATCAGGACTTCGGTTTCGGGATTGCCGCAGCCATAACACTGCACATATTTCTTAATAAAGTTCTCCAGCAGACCAGCAAGTTTAGCAGTGTCATGTCCACCATTAACAAGTGCAACTCCAGTTTTCTCATCAAATTTAGATTGGGCCCCGAGCTCATTACCAAAATACTTTGTAGTGTAAGAAGGTGGTCTTGCCAAAGCCTTTGCAATATCAACCATGTTGACAATGTTTGTCTTAATGCCATTTCCTCGGCCCTCAATCTTGGTAATCATCTTCGGCATCTTATACCTGTAGAAGGCATCATCACTATTGCTGGCACCTATGTTTTGTAAAGCCATGTTTGGTTGGGGGAAAGAGGTTCCTTGAACAAAAGGATAGATGTCACAGTGAGGAAATGCTGGATTTCAATATGTCGAAGTCCTTTAAAGAGTCTTGGGCAGACAATTCAATTTCTTCTTCTTTGCTAAAGCAAAGTTGCACCCAATCACAGCAACGAAATTCCTGATAGGAAGCGTGATACATGCAGTTAATTCGGTCTGATAAGGGTTCGTTCTTTTTCTTCGGCGTAGGGCAGTAGTCTCCAAGTAACCCAATTGATCCTTCAAACAAAATTGCCTGCTTGGACATAAAAGATACCTAGAAGTTGACACACTTCGAAAATTTGCAGAGCACAGACAGATGAACCAGGGAGTTTCCTGAATCAACAGGGTTAAAGTTTTAGGACTTGCAAAAACGAAAGGGTAAAGAATGATCATAATTTAATAGCATCTTAATGAATACTATCTAATTTGTGGATAAACAAAACTCAAAAATAAAAACCCTTCACAACCATAAATTCTAGCAAACTCAGGAATGCAATTCAAACACAAAGCAAGAAACACCAAAGAATGTGCATGTCGTTAGAAAGTGCATATGGAAAGACCTCAAAGATGTGACATAACTACGTAAAAAAAAAAGGTATGGTATTTTCAAGATGGATTTTTACATTTACACGATGGAGAACAGACAAGGAAAGGTCAAAGATTCTTCTCTTGCACAAAAGTGAAGGATAAAAAAAGAATAAAAAAGAACAAACGAATTCAAGGAAAATAGATATCAACAAAATAACCACCCATAGAAAATGATCACATACCAGCAAACAAAGTACTGTCACTCTAAGACGAGGATGTAGCTCCAAAAACAAAAAAATTCTCTCTTTTAGTAAGCAGAAAAGAAATTTATTCTCGTACGCTACTTCTATCTAAAGCTTATCAACCATAATTTCTATCCAACCCCAAATATTCTACCGTTACACTATAACCATATTTTGGTATGAGTAAAGGGTTTTCCAATTGCATCTAGCCAATCCTTCATTCTGCTAGGAAGCACCGGAGAGCTAGAAGCCCAGAACCTATTAACTGTATCACAATATGTATTAAGAGTGAAATAATGGTAGGATACCGTTACTACATCAGATTTATATTCCATGATAGCACTTAAAATAGTGCACAAAAAATATTCACGTCAAATAAATAAAAAAAAATTCTTTCCTGAAGTGTTGACACAACAACACACAATGTCGGTCTAATAAATAAAGTCAATGAATGTAAAATAGTCTGGAAAAGATATGTTCCGTCAATGAACTTATTGGAATTTCCGTTGCACCGAAAGGAAAAAAAAAAAAGAACTTACTGCCATATGAGGCCAAATGAGATGAAGTACAGGATAGGTACAGATATGTTCCTTCAGTAATCTCGGCTGGCATACAATCTCTATAGTCAAAGTAGTTTGGAATGAATTGAATTTTTTAATGAGTAATAAATTCATTGAAAAGGCATCAGAATAGCCACCCATGTACAAGAAGAGAGCAAATGCCAAATAGTAGTTGACAACACCAAAAGACCGAACAAAAAATACTCCATAAACTATACACCTCTTTAAATGCCAGAAATATCTAATGTGTCAAGGAATTGATCAATGGTTGGTTTAAATCCCTCGACTCCCAACTCAACAAACTAGAAAGGAAAAGGCTCTTAAATTTAAAGCAACGACATGTCATCCCCGTCAAAATGTCGATATACGATTCCTCTCTCGCCAAATGAGCCACATCAAGCATAACCCTCCAAAACTTCTGTCTATAGTCTATTTCTATCGGCTCTAGCCCCATACCATTCTTGAATAAGCTCCACCGCCGTCCAAGGGAACAAATTGGTAATTGTCCATTGCTTCTCTCAAATAGCACGACAACAAGGAACCCATGTTGTATCATCTACATTACTAATTAAGAAGAAAAAAAAAAGCACATAACTGGCACCAAATCAACCGATACACCTAGGAAAACGGCACATAGCAGAAAACCTACCCAACTCCAGCTTTCTTCATCATCAACATTAATTATCATATCCCATATATCATTCAAAAGGACAGCGCTCCATTCCCAATGCAAAACCATTCAGTAAATTAACCAAACAGTTAACCAAAGTGATAATTCATGCCATATCACCAGAATCAAAATATGGATTAGCCAAACACATATAGAAATATAAACATCTATATATAACATCAATGATTTAATCCAAATTCCTAGAGACTAAGATGCGGTTCACTAGGCATGCCTCCACTATACATATCACAATAACTACAAGATATCACAGATTTTTGAATCGATACAACTAAAATGATCATATCATTACAGCTATACTTAAAACAACTGGAAGCTTCGATCTGATAAAACGATCGAGAAATAGGAAATCAGATCCAAATTGAAAAGCAAACGACTGATCGATTATAGATCGAACTGTGAGAAAGTAAAAAGATCGTTTCGATTGAACATGTACCTAGAGGAGTGTAAGAGAAAGGCTCGTTGGATTTGTATGGACAGAGAAAACCCAAACTTCGGCTTCAGCTCCAGAGGTATGAGAGAGAGAGAGAGAGAGAGAGATTTTATGTAGAAAATAGGTTGGCGAAGAGGTATGAGAGAGAGATTTTTTGGGCGAAAGAAAGGGTTACAACGGGCTTTTTGCCGATTTATACCTTTTTTCTATTTAATTTATCAAAATATACCATTTTCCAAACTAATTTTAAAAATATACTATGCCGCAGGTCCAAAATGCGGCATTACAGCTGGCAACGCTGTCTGCGTCACATGGGCGCCACGTATTATATGCCGCAGGTCCAAAATGCGGCTTTATATGCCGCATGTTCAAGATGCGGCATTACTTTTCCGATTTTCTTTGTCAAGACGAATTTTAATTAATTATTCCACAAAATTTTGACCCAAAAAATAACAAATGTAAAAAAAAAAAATTGAATAAAGACAAAACTGTCTTCTCAAAAAGACAATTGGCCAA
>JAXBDA010005039.1:0-26187 GCA_036023075.1 Gaultheria prostrata
ATCCTCATTCTAGACAGACTTTCAAGGGTGTTAGCCTTGGGTCATTCCACAGTCTCAAGTTAGTCATAAAACATTTTCCTCATTTCCCAAAAATATTCCACGGAGTCTTTTTCAGAAAATTCTCATTCGTCGATAATTTCGCCTTTTCAAAAATGCAACCGTTCGCGTATTTTTCTAAAAATCAATCGGACATTATAACTGCGTAAATTTGAAATATCATTTTCCATTCGAGCATTATAACGACTGCGTAAGTTCGAAAAAGTTTTTTTTTTTTTTTTAAACCGGGCATTATAACATTACTAAAAATTAAAGTTGCGCTAAAATAATTAGTAGAAACTTAGATAAAGATTAACGGCGTCGAAAAGAAGACAAAGCTATAGGTGGACGGGCGGAGTAACGAAGAAAGTAAACTTTCTTAGAAACGCCGGAGGGTTCGCCGGAACTTCTAAACTAAGATCTAGTGGCGGCTTTGGAGGGTGGAGAGTGGTGGTGGAGGTTGAGTTTCATGAAGAACACTCAAGAACTTTGAAGAACTTTGGGATTTTTCTACAAAACTACTTAGAAAGCTTACTAGAACTTATGAGAGTGAGAGAGGTTTTTTGGTGTGAGAATTTGTGAAGGAAGTGGCCTCTATTTGTAGGCAAAGGGTGAGCTCTCCTCCCCCTCATGTTGGCCGCCCCCCTCTCTCCCTCTCCTTCTTGGAAATTGCTCTACATTATGGCAAGTATCTCATCATGAGGTGTATCTATGACGCGTACTAGTGTGGGGATTTTCCCATAGGTTTAATGGGCCTAAGGCTATTGATTCATAGCCTTGGGTTCAATGAATCAAAGGGAGATTCACCTAGTCACCTTTCACAGTGTAAAAATACGCGACTAACTACATTTCCGGTACTAATTTGCACTGCAATTGAGCATGAGGCTAATAAGGGCTAAGATCTTATCTATGACGCAATAATATCTTATGACGCGATCTTAAATGAGGGAATATATTCTCCCTAGGTTAATAATGACTAGTCTAATAATGCAAGAGTAACTACGGGTCTTTCCGGTGTAATCTCTACGCGATTGGCTAGTTCCCGGACTAATTTGTACTGACTAAGGGACATGAGGCTATTAAGGTACCATATCTATAGGTATGTCATAAAATCTTGGTGCGTCATGCTAGGCCAATAATGATAGGAAAAATAATATGACTACGTGTCCGTTCTGTTCACTTTTTACGCGACTAGCTACTTTGCCAGAGTAAATTGCATTGTGGAGTGATAAAGGCTATGAGGCTACTAAATCTATAGGTGCGTCATTATATCTATAGGTGCGTCATGCTATCAATAGGTGCATCATGCTATAAGCAGAAGGTGAATTCACCTAGTCAAGTTTCGCAGTGTACGTTACACGCGACTACGCAATCTTCCGGAACAAAATGTACTGATAATTGGTGGGAAGTCAATAACTAGTAAATCTAGGTGCGTCAGTGGGTAGATTGTGTCTCCGTGAGAGAGACAACACCATAAATGGCTAGATATGCCATAATTGGAAAGTCAAAATTGGGACATGGCAATTGTACTCTCCCTCTCCCTCTCTCTCTCTCTCTCTCTCTCTCTCTCTCTCTCTCTCTCTCTCTCTACTGTATTATCCTTGGCATGTGTACGAATTTACGCGGACGAATATATATTAATTTCAATAAATCGGTCAACGATTAAATAATTTTCCGAGAAAATTATTAATATTAAAATATAATTCGAATTTTTATTTACGAAAATTCGGGTTATTACACACTTGGCATACTTAATATTTAACATATTCCTCTATTTTGGGGCCCTAAAAATTGCCTATATTTTTGTGGGCCCCAGGCCCGGGCCTTTGGCTAACTAGTCACCTAGGTGGTGTTGTGGTGACGGTATGTCTTATTCGGACATTAGATATGGCTCAATCGGACATTCCATAATGGGTCGGGAACCCCAATGGTTACGCCCATAGAGGGTTGCTACGCTGGTTACCCCTTCCCACCCTTTTTCCAATTCAAAAAAAAAAAAAAAAAAGACCACTATGTGTATCGATATAAGCCATCCGATGAATGCCAACATTGCCAAGTGTTTATAATTAAATTGCGAAGAGTTTAGATATGCACAAACGTTCTTAGTACCAAGCAAGTGGCCCAAGAAGAGTTTGGACATGCACAAACGTTCTTAGTAGTTTAGTACCAAGCAAGCGCAAGCCCAAGCCCAACTTGATCTTGGCCCCATCCAGTTGCTCCCTTAGTTTTTTTTTTTTTTGTCATTCAATATACATTAGTGGGGGATTTGCGGGGAGTTAGTGATTTAGTTCAGAGGAGGTCTAGAAGTTATTGATAACCCTAAACCCAAACACCTCTGTCAAGACTCGGACCCTGATCTCGCTTGTAGATGAACTAGGAAAGCTACAAGCCCTTAATTAGCTGCCCCCTAGTTTGGAAAGTAATTTATTGTTCTTTTCCACTAACACTGTCGTGCCCCTAGAAAACTCAATAGTCCCTCGAATGTGATCATTTTCAATTTGACGCAACGAAAATTCACGAGAGAATAGTTAGCGTATTGAACTGAATGAGATAGGTATTTGAATCCACGAGAGTTCTTGAATCCAAAAGAGAAAGAGATTAAACTCAGATTTTTATTGATTAAAAAGCTGCTGAAATAAAAAGATTACATGCTATTTTATAGACAAATCCTAGCAAACACTACTAAAGTACCTTAGAAATTAGGGAAACTTCCAAAATTGAAAACTAAAAAGAAAAATAAGATATTCTCAATTGGAATCATCCTAAACAGAATTATATGCTAAAAATAATTCGTAATCTAAATATTGCCTTAAATAACAAAAATACTAAATTGAAGACCTAAATTAATGAATTATGCCGAAATCTATCATTAGTCACGAACTTAGGATGAAGAATCGCGGCTTCAACCCACAAAGTTTGGGCCGATTCCGAACTCGTCAATAAATT
Organism: Gaultheria prostrata; assembly: GCA_036023075.1. NCBI lineage: Eukaryota > Viridiplantae > Streptophyta > Magnoliopsida > Ericales > Ericaceae > Gaultheria > Gaultheria prostrata. The sequence continues at coordinate 2,983 of JAXBDA010005039.1, forward strand.
GCATAATTTAAGAATTTTAATTAAAAGTTATTTAGGCCCCCGAGCCTTCTATCGGTCCAATTGATTATAGAAAACTTGTTTTACATCACAATTCCTTAAGAGGAACTTTACTGTCATGTTTAGACTTTTGTGGGCTCTTTCCAATGTCTATGTTGATAATTTTTTAGAGTTTGACGAGAAAATCAACCATACCAAAAGAATAAATATTGATGGTTGGTGGCCAATATCTGATGAATTCAAGTTCTGACACGATTCACAATGTTAACAAGATTTAGAAAGTAAACATTTCTATCATCAAATTTTTTCCCAATTCCTAAAAACGATTAGACAAGATCCTAGGCTCAATCACTCTCCTACCCCAACTACAACTAGCAAAAATACCTATCCAAAATCTCGTGGACAGTACTTTAGCTACTCATTTTTTGATTGAAACTTCAACAATCTAGTCATTAAACCTATCGTAGTAATATTATTTTTTTACTCTGGCAAAGTAGTTCCCGGACTAATTTGTACTGACTAAGGGACATGAGGCTATTAAGGTACCATATCTATAGGTATGTCATAAAATCTTGGTGCGTCATGCTTGGCCAATAATGATAGGAAAAATAATATGACTACGTGTCCGTTCTGTTCACTTTTTACGCGACTAGCTACTTTGCCAAAGTAAATTGCATTGTGGAGTGATAAAGGCTATGAGGCTACTAAATCTATAGGTGCGTCATGCTATCAATAGGTGCATCATGCTATAAGCAGAAGGTGAATTCACCTAGTCAAGTTTCGCAGTGTACGTTACACGCGACTACGCAATCTTCCGGAACAAAATGTACTGATAATTGGTGGGAAGTCAATAACTAGTAAATCTAGGTGCGTCAGTGGGTAGATTGTGTCTCCGTGAGAGAGACAACACCATAAATGGCTAGATATGCCATAATTGGAAAGTCAAAATTGGGACATGGCAATTGTACTCTCCCTCTCCCTCTCTCTCTCTCTCTCTCTCTCTCTCTCTCTCTCTCTCTCTCTCTCTACTGTATTATCCTTGGCATGTGTACGAATTTACGCGGACGAATATATATTAATTTCAATAAATCGGTCAACGATTAAATAATTTTCCGAGAAAATTATTAATATTAAAATATAATTCGAATTTTTATTTACGAAAATTCGGGTTATTACACACTTGGCATACTTAATATTTAACATATTCCTCTATTTTGGGGCCCTAAAAATTGCCTATATTTTTGTGGGCCCCAGGCCCGGGCCTTTGGCTAACTAGTCACCTAGGTGGTGTTGTGGTGACGGTATGTCTTATTCGGACATTAGATATGGCTCAATCGGACATTCCATAATGGGTCGGGAACCCCAATGGTTACGCCCATAGAGGGTTGCTACGCTGGTTACCCCTTCCCACCCTTTTTCCAATTCAAAAAAAAAAAAAAAAAAGACCACTATGTGTATCGATATAAGCCATCCGATGAATGCCAACATTGCCAAGTGTTTATAATTAAATTGCGAAGAGTTTAGATATGCACAAACGTTCTTAGTACCAAGCAAGTGGCCCAAGAAGAGTTTGGACATGCACAAACGTTCTTAGTAGTTTAGTACCAAGCAAGCGCAAGCCCAAGCCCAACTTGATCTTGGCCCCATCCAGTTGCTCCCTTAGTTTTTTTTTTTTTTGTCATTCAATATACATTAGTGGGGGATTTGCGGGGAGTTAGTGATTTAGTTCAGAGGAGGTCTAGAAGTTATTGATAACCCTAAACCCAAACACCTCTGTCAAGACTCGGACCCTGATCTCGCTTGTAGATGAACTAGGAAAGCTACAAGCCCTTAATTAGCTGCCCCCTAGTTTGGAAAGTAATTTATTGTTCTTTTCCACTAACACTGTCGTGCCCCTAGAAAACTCAATAGTCCCTCGAATGTGATCATTTTCAATTTGACGCAACGAAAATTCACGAGAGAATAGTTAGCGTATTGAACTGAATGAGATAGGTATTTGAATCCACGAGAGTTCTTGAATCCAAAAGAGAAAGAGATTAAACTCAGATTTTTATTGATTAAAAAGCTGCTGAAATAAAAAGATTACATGCTATTTTATAGACAAATCCTAGCAAACACTACTAAAGTACCTTAGAAATTAGGGAAACTTCCAAAATTGAAAACTAAAAAGAAAAATAAGATATTCTCAATTGGAATCATCCTAAACAGAATTATATGCTAAAAATAATTCGTAATCTAAATATTGCCTTAAATAACAAAAATACTAAATTGAAGACCTAAATTAATGAATTATGCCGAAATCTATCATTAGTCACGAACTTAGGATGAAGAATCGCGGCTTCAACCCACAAAGTTTGGGCCGATTCCGAACTCGTCAATAAATTGCATAATTTAAGAATTTTAATTAAAAGTTATTTAGGCCCCCGAGCCTTCTATCGGTCCAATTGATTATAGAAAACTTGTTTTACATCACAATTCCTTAAGAGGAACTTTACTGTCATGTTTAGACTTTTGTGGGCTCTTTCCAATGTCTATGTTGATAATTTTTTAGAGTTTGACGAGAAAATCAACCATACCAAAAGAATAAATATTGATGGTTGGTGGCCAATATCTGATGAATTCAAGTTCTGACACGATTCACAATGTTAACAAGATTTAGAAAGTAAACATTTCTATCATCAAATTTTTTCCCAATTCCTAAAAACGATTAGACAAGATCCTAGGCTCAATCACTCTCCTACCCCAACTACAACTAGCAAAAATACCTATCCAAAATCTCGTGGACAGTACTTTAGCTACTCATTTTTTGATTGAAACTTCAACAATCTAGTCATTAAACCTATCGTCGTTTGTAGTAATATTATTTTTTTAGTTCTTTATTTAAGAAGATTTATATGTATATATATATATATATATATATATATAGAGAGAGAGAGAGAGAGAGAGAGAGAAATATAAACATTTAAAGACCTGGTGAATAGTACATCAACAAATATAACTAGGCAGTAGGCACTATTCACAAAACTAAAATACCTAGCCTTAAAGCTAGCCTCTAGGGTAAATTTTTGAGCTTCAATTAATCTGTAGAATATGTCAAAATTTACCAAAAATTTGATGTCTACGTACACCCCGTTTACGCAAAATGCACGGACGGTGCATCTTAACTATCCGTGCGTGTTTTCGACTGTCCGAATTTTAAAAAGACTCTTCCATGGAAGAGTTAACCATCCGTGCGTGTTTTTGACTGTTCGGATTTTAAAAAAACTCTTCCATTTAAGAGTTAACTCACACATGGAAGAGTTTTTTTAAAATCCGGACGTCAATTTCTAAAATGGATGGTTTAGATATGTTCATGTACGTACACATACACGTACGTACGCCTAGCAGAGTTGAAAATTTTACTCCAGTAAGTAAAACCTAGCTATTCTTTAGTTTTGTCTCTAGTGGTTAGGTTGGAAAACATCACAAAAAGTTGGGAAGTTCCCACCATCAATCACACATGGACCGATCGCTATCACAAGCAATTTTTATTGGGTGCGGTGACCCACTACGGTAATGTTCTTCTAAGAACAAACATCTCCATTTTTGTTTAAGCCATTAATCCCCACATTCTCAATTTCATTCGTTGAGATCCTTGCACGTGGACTTGATCCAACGGTCCATCGTGGTAATACGATTGTGGCACCTAAACAATAATTTAATTGGTTGGAAGTTTGATTGGGAGATTATTAAAGAGCAAAAAATAATGAGATTCTACTTTGAGTTTGAGACTGGCTTTTTAAACGTTTTATTCTTTGTTATAATGAGTTGATGTCAGCTACCCAAATTCGTCGTGTTTGGTGGAATGTCGTAATCTCTTAGGGCTTTGTTTCGGTTGTAAAATTGGTATATTAGTTGTAAAGAGCTAATGATAATGACTCAACACTAACCTACATGTCTTTTTCTTTCCATCTTTTATATACTCCTTATTACTCTCTCTCTCTCTCTCTCTCTCTCTCTCTCTCTCTCTCTCTCTCTCTCACACACACACACACACACACACACACACACACACACACTATCTGTCATTGGCGTTCATGCGGGTTGATAGTATATATTTAATAAACTTTTATAATCTCTCAGCAAGCTCAAAAACCCAAAAAAGTCTTATATAGAAACGTATTGCATGACTTAGGCTCTGCTGTTCAACTAAGTTGGCTTTATCTAGGGCTTCTAGTCTAATGATTATCTCATGTTTCTCTCACAAGGGAAATCAGAGTTCGAGTATCGGCAGAGGTGTTTGGGGTTTACGGCTATGGATAGCTTTTAGATCCCCTCTGAACTAACTCACCAACTCCCCCCGCTAACCCCCCACTGATATATCGAATGAAAAAAAAAAAACTAAGTTGGCGTTTTTATTTTGGAGCATTTTTAGTTCATGTATGTGATGAGAATGATCTATCTCCTGAAACCCGATTAACCAAAAAGCCAATAACCATGGATTTAAGGAAGAGGCTATTCTAACAGGACGGGTTTGGTTTTTCTCTTTTCGGATTTATCTTGGACTCATTTTGATAATGTGAGTTCGTTGAGAAGCTCATTCAAGCATAAAATCATGTTGAGATCAAATCAATGAATTAATGTAACATATTTATGTAATTTGTCATAAATTAGTTCGGATTCAGTGCGACAATTATTTCCTTTGTACATCGTTGTATTTTAAAATGATCTTTACTGATATCCGATCAACATGGTTTTTCAAATAATTGATTATTTCTTTGATTTTTGAAAAAAATAAGCAGTTCTGGTAATCAAATTAGGCCCAATGGGTCCAAAACGGGCAAAACTAAACCAATCCAGTTACTGTTTTCTTAAATCGGAGAGGATCTCTTCGATGATTATAGTTATATGCCTTGGTTGCTGAACTTATTAAAATTTTGTTTTGAGGTCTTCCAATTCTTCCAATTCTCAATGCGAAAACTTGGTGTTTGTAACCCCCCCTGGCTTTAGTCTTTATATAATCGTGGTAGTTCGGATCGACTTCATTTAAGAGATTGTTAATTAAATTCCTCAAATCCTTTGTTGTAAGTAATCTTTTTTTATAATACTTTTGAAGTGAAATTTTAGAGAACTTCGATTATTTTGTTATTTCCTCATGCTGCTTTGTTGGACTTTTGTTGTTGAAATATTCAGTTCTATTTTGTTCAAAGTTTAGAGGTTCAAATTGGTGTGGTGTTTAGGTTGTTTTCCTTTGGGTTGGTTCTCGGGTGGTTTTGTCGGTGTGGCCGTAATTCTTATAATCTTTGTTTTCTCTTAAAAAATTAACCCAATCTTTTTTGTCTATCGAAAAAAGAAGGTTTAGAGGCTCAAATTTACACTGTTTGGAACTTGCAGCTTTAATGACGTTTCTATTTACTAGCATTTTTTTGGTAAAGCTGATGACCTTTAATAAACAAAAACAAACTTCTCAAAGTACCAAGTTCTGCCTATATATGTGGGTTGACAAACCATTTTCTTTTTGTTTTATTTTGTTTTGGGGAAGGAAACGTTCAAGAAGTTAACAGCTCTACTCTCAGCTTGACAAACTCATAGCCTAGTTTTTTTTGTCCTTTTTTTAATCCGAAATTACTTGTAGAGAGAGTTGGTTATATGTCACCGTGTTTTTTCTTATTATCTATATAGTGTATTTAGATAATCATGACTAAGTGTGTACCAATATATATTCATACCAAAAATCAAGAACATGAATAATATTAGACATTCTGGAAAGGTGAAAATACGTACCGAGTATAGATTGTATGGTATTTCACGTTGATATGACATTCTTTTTTTCGTATTTTTTACTCATGGATACTTGCTCTTTTCAACATCAAATCGTAATAACTCATTTTCTATTATAGAGGTTTCATGCTGGATTCTTACCGGAGAACGACAGACTGCTATGATCAGGTCGAAATATGTACAAGTATTGCTAAATCATGACATGAGTTTTTTTTTTTTATACCGGGAATAAGGGAGATATAGTTAGCCAAGTATTGATTCTTACGGAAATAATGGAGAGAGTAAAGGTTGAGGGTGGGAGGAGGGTGGAAGAGAGAGGGGGAAGTATGCTCTGTTTTTCTATGAAGTAGAGCCCATAAGCCTTAGAAATGGTTACCAGGGCTATTTGTGGCATTAAAGTAGTTATTTTGGAGGGAAATTTCCCGCCTCTCTCTTTTCCGTCTAAGTTGACAGAAAAACTAACTGGAGGGGTGTAAGTGCCTAAAAAAATAGTACAAGGGGTGTCTCTGCAAATCAGTCCAAGTACAGGGGGTGTAATTGCAAATACCCCTTATCTATATAGTGTATTTAGATAATCATGACTAAGTGTGTACCAATATATATTCATACCAAAAATCAAGAACATGAATAATATTAGACATTCTGGAAAGGTGAAAATACGTACCGAGTATAGATTGTATGGTATTTCACGTTGATATGACATTCTTTTTTTCGTATTTTTAAAAGTTCTAGTCATAGAATAGAAGAATTTACATTATTATAATCAAACTATTAACCATAGTATTAAACAGTCTTCCTATGATTAAACGCACAACTTTACTATATCAAACTATAAATACACAACGGTTACGCAACTGCCCCTATTAACCTTCCGTGACCTTTCATGCTTGGGACAATGTCACAAACGATTAACCTATATCTTGTATGGGTTCAACAGGCAACAAGACATGGACACGCACCATAACTTTTGGAAATGAAAGTGTTTGTCCTGAGTGGTCAGCTGCCCTTTTTGGTGCACAATAATTGTGGCTGTTAATTTAGATCCTCTTCACTCTTTAATCCTCAATTGGGACCCCTATTATCACCTATCTCCTCAAATCTCTTATTCTTCATGCTCTTAAATTTAGATATGACAGTTAGCTAGCCCATCTGATAATTAAATAAGTACTTCCAAAGAGAAGACTTGACCGGAGTTCAAGTCTGTGGAGTGATGTTATCCTCCTTTTGGTTAGCTTTTAACCCTCACTGATGTATAAATGTTAGACCAAAAAAAAAAACTTTAAAATTTTGATTGGTTTAGAAAATCATTAAAATCAGACCATACAGAAGCTTCCACATATAAGCAATATACCATCTGTTTTTCATGTTTTGGCCTGCAACGTATTCCGAGAGGTTGCGGATACATCTACTGTATCCGACTTGGTAGCTGAGAAGCTGATTTGTTAAAACTTAAATATTGCACAATTTACGTTGCTTTTTTTTTTTTTGAAAAGCAAACTTTATTAGTCCTTAGAAACAAATTACAAAGAATTAAAGGGATCCAAAGCAAGCATCATGACGGAGGTGGAGAAAATCTCCGAAGAAGGAAATCACAATCGACAATCCCATGCCGCCAGGACCCAAGAAGGAAATAACCAATCAAAAACCTGATATTGACAAGGAGTCAACCACAACCCCCAACAAGAAAACACGCCCAAAAAGCACAATTTGTCTTGCTGATTTATAGTCTATGTCACAAATACGTATACAACCTGAAAATAAGTAGTTAAATAAAGCCACATGCACAATTTGTCCGTTTGCATAGATAGCTTTACACATTTTTTTTCTATTTGAAATTACGGTTGTCAACTTTTAATCACTCGGTCAGTAGGATGTATTAAAAAATTTAGATGCTCTTAATCATTGATTTGGTTAATTAATCGTAGTCTTAATTGGAAACCTAGCTAGCATTAATTGTATGAATACACGCTTGTGGCAAATAAAGTATCAGGTTCGGGGATACTGGAGATCACATCCTGGAGAGCACCCTGGAGATCACATCCGGACCGTTCACTATATTATAGTATCAATTTAACAGCTTCCACCTAGTCCAAAGTACCATTTAACCCTATATAGAGTATAAAATAAGCTTTTTCGTGTTAGAAATGTTTCATTAATTATTTCCTGCAGCTTTTCATTGTTGAAAATATTTGTCTCGTGAATGGCTTTAGAGCTGCCTGCAGAACTTCGTACAATAAAATAGAGTCTCCATTAATGATAAACGATCCCCAAGCATTTCCTCATACCTCCTTCATAAACGTAGGGTCCTGGAAGGGAGTGAGCGAAAAAAACGTGCTGTGATATTTTTCTTGGGGTTTAGTGTTCAATTTTACGAATTTTGTAGCTCAATGATTTTGTATGGTTCGTTTTATGATTTTTGGTGGCTCGTTTTATTTTTGGCTGTACAGTACATTATTTACGAATTTTATGGCACGTTTTATGAATTTTGGGGGCCCGATTTATGAATTTTTATGTTTAATTTTATAATTTTTCGTGGCGTTGTTTATGAATTTTGTGGCGTTGTCTATAAATTTCATGGTAAAAATAAAGATGCCTCAAAGTTATGAATTTTTGTGGTGGTATTTTTTAATTTTTGTGGTGTTTAATGAATTTTTGTGGTCCAATACGCAAATTTTTTGCTGTTCAATAACGAATTTTTGTGGTAATTTACACATTTTCTTACTCAAAACTCTGAATTTTTGTGGTGTTGTTTACGAATATTTGTAGTATTATTTAAAAAAAATTGTGGCATTGTTTATTGAATTTTTGTGGTCCAATACGCAAATTTTTTGATGTCAATTACAAATTTTTGTGATAATTTACAAATTTTGTGACGCAAAATACTAAGGCCATAGTCCTCATTCTTTTAGGGGTGTATACCCTAGCCTTATCCATTTCTTAGACCTCGTCCTCAATTTTAAAAGACAATGTATTTTGATTGTGCAATTACAGACTATTGATGCACATATGTCTTTCATTTATTTTGTTGTTTCTTCCCATCGTTGCAAGTTTATCTAATCAATACATGTGATATTAGGTTTGCTTCTTGTGTCATAAGTTTATGCATTATATTTTTAAGTTTTAAATGCGCAAGGTAATTTCGGCTCATTTTTACCATCTTTCCCAGGAATCACAACTCAATTTTTAGTTAGAAGTCAAAATAAGGCCTTACGATCACGTTCACGTTTAGACAGGGATAAAGCCTTGGCACGTCCGAATATCAATCATTCATTTTGATACCCTTTGCCAGGAGGTGTGATACCCTAGTCGTTTTTTTTTGGTGGAACAGTTTGTTGTTGATTAATCAGAAAAAGTCATTCCATTAGTGATTAATTTTCTTATTTGCTAGCTAGTCTATATTATAAAATGGCACAGTTTTTTGAATTCTTTATATTTTCAGCCCTTGGATCTAATCAATGGCTGTGATTTCTTTTCACCACAACTCTCAAGGGTCAAGATTGGAGATTCAATGGTTGAGATTAAATACACCCCCTCAGTTTTGCCCGCCCAAAGCTCAATGGTTGAGAGTACTGTTTAGTTTGGGAACCCAAAAATATCATTACTCAGTTGGGAACCCAATCGCCCAATCATACCTTTGCAGTAAAACAAATCAACCAGAGCACCCCCAACTAGGGATCGCAATCTTGACCTAACTAATGGGTACCCGAACCGTAACCGATTTTTTTCCCCGAACCATAACCGAAATATTCCCCGTGAGTGCGGGTATGGTATGGGACGTGAGATAACCGAACGAGATCGGTTCGGTTCTAGTTTGAGCTGATAACCGAACCGTTCCCCGAACCAAACCGAACTGGATATGTGTAACTACAAAATTACCCTTCAGATGTAGAAGTTTCGCCTGTGCATAACTTCAATGCATTGAATTTCTACTTAGATGTATATTAGTTTTGCATTTAAAATATCTAGATGCATATCTACATACCTTTTTAATTAATGGATCTGTGGTATTTCCAGTTTAACTGATTTTCATATTTGAATTTCATTCATAATTATTTCATTTTTATTTTGTTTTTTAATTTAACGAGGAGTACTCGAACCGAACCGATCCCCGATTGATTCAGTTATGGTTTCAATTTCCCCTACCCGTTCGGGTTTCGGTTCAGTTCTGGGTATTTATCTAGTTTCGGGTAATGGGTTTAGATATAACAATACTCGAACCGAACCAATCCATTGCCATCCCTAACCCAACCCTAATTCTACGTTCACAGAAGCTTCCCCACTTTTTCTCTGATTTTCCGTCCCAGCCATTCTACCGATGCTGCTACTGATTCCTCCTTCCGACGTTACTCTGTGTGTGTGTGTGTGTGTGTGTGTGTGTTCTAAATCGAGTTTGGTGCTGTGTGTAGGAATTGACGCTTTCTTTCTAGCTCTACCACCGTGTTGCCGTCGGGTAGTCATTTATCAGGTAACTCTTTCTCCCTCCCTCATGTTACTTGCAAAACTTATGGACTACTATGAATTAAAAACAGGGGCAAGACATGCAAATCGTACCAAGATAGATTTGGTTCATGAAATCTGCCTCAATATTTGCTTAATTTTCGCTTTACGTAGAGTGTTTGTTTTTAGTAACAATGAAGCCGATGACGATTGTGGATAAATTTCTCACGGCGGTCGTCGATGACACCTTCTGATCTGTATTCCTCTTCGATTTCTCAGCAGCCGGCAATTTTTTATTTGTGTATTTTCAGTCCTTTCTGAAAAACTGATTGCTTTAAATATGGAACTATACGTATACATACTTTGGATATAGATTGGAGGGAGCATGATGATGATGAAACAAGGATAATTCGTTTTCTTTTGCATTGTCAAATTTTTAGAGTGGATATGAAACAAGGATATTCAGTTTTCAATCTTGATGCTTCAGTTCTTTAGTGTTTTATTTTTTTTCCCAAATAGTTATGGTTTCTAAGTAGTTGAACTGTGAACTTCCCATCTTGTGGACGGTGCCACTTTTTTATTTTAAAAAGGGTGATTTGGGAAAAAGAAATTTTCGAGTCGCCACCCGGGATTTAATTTTGGAAAATGTTTGGTACCTGAGAAACCGTTTTAAGAAAATAATGACTCTTGTGCCGTTGGAAAAAGGATTTGGTTTGCGAAAAAAAGAGATTTTGGATTCAGGAGCCAGGTTACGAACGGGGAAGGTTTTGTTTGAAAAAACACCCCGCTCGCCCGAGAAACACTCGGTCTTTACTAAATATTTGTGAGATTTTTGAAAAATATTTTATTGTAAAACTTTATTCACATAACAAACAATTATTTAAATGAACAAAATAATAATAAAAAGAAATAAATGAGCATGATAAATAAAAGGGAGTTGAGGGGTGTAACTGTAATAAAGGAGTAATATCAGAAACCAGAAAACAGAGCACGAACAGAGGAAATTTTTTGATTTTCAAAGTTAGCCACGCGGCTAACTTGGGTAGCGAAAGTTAGCCGCCCAGCTAACTTTTCTGTGAATAAGTTAGCTGCGCGGCTAACTTTTCTCTGAAATTTTAAAAAAAATTTGTTTTCTGATAGAAATGAAAAATTATTTTGAAAATGGTTTTTTCTTTACAAAATTACTCCCTTGGATTGAAAACTTGCTAGAAAAACAATAGCGAAGAGAAATGTACCCCGAGTGGGGACGTACCGCGCGATAATGAGAATACCGTTCGATACGATGGGGGTTGGGTTTTGTTTAAAACACGATTATCCGGGTCCGAAAATGATTATGATAATCACTCCGAGCCCGGGTAATTTCCCTCAGAACACCATGGTGAAAAACACGACCAAAGAGCTTTCGTTCATACCTCTGGAACAATCAAACGAAACACGGAGATTTTGGTTTTAGACGTGGACTTCGGGTGAGAGGTTTAGTATGATTTTTTTGAAGTTTACTGGGCTTTTGGAAAGGTGAGAGAGAAACAATAGAGATAATTTTGGCAGCGGCTCGCGGAGGTTCACAGTGAGGTTATGGTGGGTAACGGTGGATTCCGGTCGGCTAACGGTGGATCACGATGTCTAGAAATGGAAGAGGTGGAGGAGTATATATAGAGGTGGAGGAGAACCACCGTACCACGCAAAAGATTTAGGTGATGATGAGATTCTCTGAAGAAATAGAATATATTCGTTTTGCAGACGATCTCTGAAACTCAAATTTTCCGATTTGACAGCAAAAGTTGGCCGCGCGGCTAACATAACTTGGCCGCCCGGCCAACCAAGTTAGCTGCACGGTGGAGTTGATTTTTCAGTCAAAAAGTTAGCCGGGCGGCTAACTTAAGTTGGCCCGCGCGACTAACTTTAACAGTCAAACTTCGGGGGCCGTCTCGGGTGCTATTGAACCCCATTTTGCGCGTGGTTAGTACCATTGGAAAGCTTGTTTAGTCTACTTTCTAACCCAAGTAGTTTGAACACAAAATAATTTGTACATAAAAAGTTATGGCAATTTTACCCTCAGGTGGTCAGAAAAATAGTCATTTTGGTAAAATCCTCATATCTCCCTCATTTCAAAACGGATTGAGACCTATTATATATCAAAAAAGAGGGTTTTTAATGTACTAAAAGGTGGTGTAGGGTAGGATTTGTTTTGAAGAGATTTTCCTTGGGTTTTGAGGACAAAGACTTTTGTTCCAAAGCTTCCGAGGCTCATTTTGATCTTTTTCATCATTGGGAAATTTAAAGATGTCACAAGAGTTCAAAATTGGGGTGTCTACACAAGTGTGAGGCATAAACATTGTGTTTGGGTGAAGAAGAAGACAACAATAGAATCTTATTAGTTTACTTGTGTCAAATTTCATTCGGTGGAGTGCCTTTAGGCACGAGTCATTCACTAGTAGTTATATAAATCTCATATAAAGGGGAAGTCAATTAGACATCCTATAAAAATAATATCATTATGATTCCATCCTATGCGATTTGAAACATTATGATTCCATCCCGACATTCAAATAAACCCCAAAATACCCTTTCTCTTTCCTGATTTTCCTAATATTTCTCTCTCCTAATTATCTTAATATTTCTCTCTCCTAATCTTTCATAATCTCTCTCTCTCTCTCCAATATTGAAAAAAAATTCTCCCCTATCTTAAAAAATCTCTCTTTTCACACCTAAAATCTCAAAATAAAATTGAAAATAAATAATCATGACATTTTGACCTAAAAACATGATACATTTTTGAACCATACAAATGTAAATAAATGAACTAAGAATAAAAGTCAGATTGTATATAAAAAAAATCATAACCACATGGTAGATAAATGCACCACAAAAAAATCATTAAAAAAATTATGAAACACGTGGTAAATTAATGCAGCATAAAATCATACCCACCAAAATCATGAAAAACATGGTAATCAAATTAACCATGACTAATACTGTGTGAATGCACCACAAAAAAATCATAAAAAAAACCATGAAACATATGGTAGATTAATGCATCACAAAAATCACACCCAACCAAAACCATAAAAAACATGGTAATCGAATCCTCCATGACTAATACTGTGTGAACAAATCATGAGTAAAGAATACACCATGAAACCTTTTACGGAATATGATTCATATAAAAAATAACAACTTACGGAATACACCCATGAGAATCAATGCACCATGAAAATAGCAACTTACCAAAATTATTTTTTACCCCATATGGTTCTACCATTCATCAACATACTGCCAAAAAAAAAAAAAAACACACCATGAAAACCAAAACCAATCTTTTCGAAATGGTTCTACCATCAACCAACATGCGTGGCTCTGTTTTCCGACGATGCTTGCTCCTTTCTTTTGATGCTCGTCGTCGTCTCCTTAGCAATCTACATAATCATCTCGATCTTCTTCCGTGAAATCCCGTTGCCCACCAACGCCGTCGAGGAGAGAGAAGAAGTCCATATCTTCGGTATCACTAACACCCTTGCCGCTCACCTATTTGTTTCTGGAGTTAGTTTCGGATCTAGGGCGATGACGGCTAAGGTTTCCAAGGAATCTTGAGAGAGAGAGAGAGAGAGAGAAAACCCTGGTCCTATAATTTAGGTCTCCATCCAGATAAAGCGAGAGGAGAGAGAATGGCTTTAGGTTAAATTGATAACATGGAGTGAAATTAGGGATTAGATTTCATCCGGATTTTTCGCACCAATTTAGGTTAAATAGATGAAATTAGGGATTAGATTTCATCCGGATTTTTTGCACCAGTTATGAATATATACAATATATACTATTTATGAAATAAATAAGGGTACAATTGTCCAATTGACATATTTCAAGATGAAGTCATAACTATTCAAAACTCATAGGATAAAAACATAAACATCTTTTTTGTACAGAATCCCTAATTAAAATTCTCTAATATAAAATGTTCCGAATGCTAGGGAACGAAATTATCAACCATATTAAAAGTTCAGTGGGCCACCACCGTTATCTTCTCCTTAAATTAAAATAAGAGTATCAAGATTGTGTTAAATGATTGGTCCATGTGCCGTCCATTTGTATCAGTGTCAAAAAGTACCCATTAAACTGGTGCTAGACACCTGTAATTAGTTAATTCAAGGACAGCTATAATAAGATGTGAAAAGGGAGTGAAAGTCACCAACTCAGGGCCGATCAGTTCAATTTATTACATTATTTTCCTTACTGGTGTACTTTTGAACTGATTTCCAAAGCTATTAGATGGAGTATTTTTTAAGAAGATCGATCTAATTTTTAAAACCTTAGGCTGTGTTTGGATGACCGGAATCTTGAGTCGGAATAGGAATATAATTACCGGGAATCAAATACCTTGATAATTTTCTTGGGTAGAAATAGGAATATGATTACTGGGAATCGAATTTCTAGGAATTTGATACTTGAAGGAATTGCACTTCGGTGTTTGGATTAATTCAGTAATCTTATGCGGGAAACAATTATTTTAGAGATTTATCAAAGTCAACATTTCATTTTCTTAATGAATGAGCCAGGAATTTGAGATTCTCATGGGTAAGGGAGGGATCAGATTCCCACTCAATCTGGGAATAAGATTCTTGGTTGAATATGTCATCAGGAATCACATTCCTACTCATGTCTCTGCCAAACAGCGGAACCAGAAAAACCTGGCATCACATTCCCTTTTCTGTCTGTTCTAAACGTTGGAATCATGGATAGAATACATCACATTTCCGTTCCCCTTGCGATTACTACCATCCAAACTGAGCCTTAATGATTCTAATAGTTGTTTTTCAAAAACATTTTGATTAAGACAACATGGTGGTGAGATATGAAAAGAAAAGGATATCATAAGCCCTTAATAAGTGTATCAAATAAACAAACAATGAAATAGGAAAAAGTATAACCGCAACTTTGGAAGTTTAATGCATTTCTAGAAGTTGTTGGCCCAGATTAAATGAATTTTTTATCCTGATTGAAGTGACTAAATTACCTTGAGAAAGCAATAGTACTACTTTACTAGTCTTCAATAATAAGTACTCCCTCCGTCCCAATTTGTTGGACCTTTTTGAGGAATCCAACTTATTAAGGGTGTGAAAATTTTATATTGCCTTTTCTGTTTTGCCCCTAAGTCCAGTCGATATTAACGTGACCAATTTTGTGGGGCTAATTTTTTATATGAAACTCGAAACGCATGCAATATGGATCTTGTTTGATAGATATCAATTAGTTTTATTATACAAAGTTTTCAAAATCATAAATACCGATATAAAATAAAAGATAATGGACAAACCAATCGAGATGGGAAAAATACTTTTAAAGGGTAAAACTGGAAAGTGACCCTGTTTTGATAGATATTTTTAGAAATTGGACATATATTTTGGGACATCCCAAAATGGAAAGAGGGTCCAACAATTTGGGACGGAGGGAGTAATTCCCCGTCCCAAAATATTTGACACACATCCACTATTCACACCTCTCAAAAAATCATCTATATTTTCTAAGGTATAATGAATTATATATGCAATATGGGTCTTGTTTAATAGATTTTGCTTAGTTTTATTAAACAAAAATTTCCAAATCGTAAAAAGTAGTATAAATTACTACAAAATAAAGATGATTTTTTTAGAGGTGTGAATAGTATTTTTGGCCAAATATTTTGGGACGGATGGAGTAGTATATTATGGTCAGTTCTTTTACCGTCTACCCAATAGGTGGACACAGTAAGAGTACTTATTGACCATTGAAAAAATATTATTACCAGTAAAAGTTTTTACATTCTTATCGGTCAAAGAACATTCTTACCAATAAAAGAAACCTTGTCCCACCTTATAATATGCAGTACCGCAACTTCCAAAGTTGTAAGACTAATTAAAAAAAATCTACATAAATTGTAAATAATACAAAAGTTTCTATTTTTTGGAGTATTTGAGGTTTATCTTTATTCGCTCCCCGCGTGGAACCTCTTTTGCGTGTTCGGTTCGCCGGAGTTAATTGGAATCTATAAATTTTTTTCTCTGGCGCTACACGCCTTCGATTTGAGGCACGTATGTGTAATTTGTATTATGTCTGCTGGTGGTTTGGCGTAAGGAGGGTTTCGTGCCGATGGGAAGTTTTTTTGATTTAGAGTTGGTTTCACTGTTATAGTTGGTTTTTGCTCCGGTTTGGAGGTTTTAGTCCCTGGGTGGACATTTCCATATCCCTAATGGGTATTTTTCATTTGTACTCAGTGTATTCCCTCCTTTTCTATATCGACACCCTGAAAGTTGTGATTTTTCTTACCCAACTTAGGGCTTCGAATGGGAGTTTGTAGCCCTGCGGCAGGTTCTTAGTTACTCCCTCTGTCCCATTGTAAATGCCCCTATTAAAGTTGTGTCATTTTAATTTTAAAAGAAAATATATTTCCAGATTTATTTTTTCAAATTTTTTTTACACCATTCAAAGTATTCATTGAGATCTTTTGAACGGTACAAAAAAATCAAAACAAGTAATTCCCAATGTATTTTATTTTTTAATGTCAAATTTGCACGGTTTCGCGGAGGGAACATTTAAATTGGGATGGAGGGAGTATAAAAATAATTGAAGAGTATCATTGAAGTTAAATGAACACTTCACTTACGAAGAAGGCAGTGGTCCAAGACTCCAGGCAATCGTCCCCATTTGGCCACGTGGCAGATAAGTGTTCTTTTTTCGTCTCTCCTGTTAAATTAACACGTAGCAATATAAAGCTTTACGCTACACGTTTGTTTTTTGCTTTTTTCAACTGAAAGTTGCTAGGTATATTTTTTTTTAAATCAGAAAGTTGCTAGTTGTTTGATTCTCCATTTTTTGTGTTGTTTTTTTTTCCTTCTTTTCTTGTTCATCTTTTTTATATTTTTTTTTAGATTATCTGTCTGGACGAAAGAAGTCTAAGAGTAAAAAGATTTGACCAAAAGCACAAAAAAATTTACCCAAAGACAAAAAAATATAAAATAACGGTCTATTTGTCTAAAGTGTTGTCTCAGTGTTAGTTTAGTTATCAAACCGGCAAGAGAGCTACACCGACACCGACTTGCTGCTAGCAACCTCCTCCTTCAGGCGGTTCTCTGTGAGGCTATTTTTGTAACGCCCCAAATTTTGGAGACGTTATTATTATTACAATAATAAAATAAGTCTGAATTTAATAATAAAAGTCTAAAATTCAATATTCTAAAATATTACATTTATTTCGACAAGGTCGGGTCTGAGGCTTCTCTCAGACCTCTGTCTGGTCAATTCCCATGTCGGCAGCATCTCCAGCCCCGAACTGCTCCAAATTATAAAATCCCTCCTGGTCATTCTAATAATCTGGCATAATACGTTGAGTCGCCAGACAACATCATGGTATTATGTCAGGGTTACACAAGTGCAACACCGTGAGCGAAAACGCCCAGTAAATTACCCTACCCAAACCTTAAGCTAGCAATTCTAGAATAATATATAAGGTGACAGAAAATAACTACAGTAATGCACGAAAACAGTAATTTTATGAGTGTCGATAAAACAGTGTCAATGCGATCAGAGTATAAACAACAGTGTCTCAATTCGTAAACCAACAGTGTCAATGCAATCAGAGTATGAACGACAGTTTCTCATTTCGGAAACCAACAGTGTCTCGTATCATTTTCTCCTATCGGCTTCTTCAAATTTCATCATTTCAATCATCTCATTCATCTCCCATCACTCGAAAGTTATTGGCCCGTTTCCGTCTCCTTTCAACTGAAGGGTACCAACCTTTCCGCTCGAGGTCCCGGCCGTCTTATATCACTGAACTTAACCAGTTTGTTTATAAGGTCCGTCCACCTCGCGTCTCACACGACATAGTTCCGGTCGTCTTATATCACTGAACTTAACCAGTCTGTTTATAAGGTCTATCCACTATGAGCCGGTTGGATGAGATTTATAGAAGAGGGGATGACTTGGGTGGGTTAAGTAGTCAGGATTCTCTCCCATATCCACCGTTTGGCAACATTTTTCTTCCCGCCGACTAAATTACTCCTCAATTGAAAATCTCAAACAACGAAATCAGAAAACTAATCTAGATTTTGGAAATTCTAAACTTGAATTGCATGTTAACAAAGAAATCCAAAAAATAAGAGGAAAAAAATTACAACGAAACCTAATTAAAAATATGCTTTCACCTTTCCTAAAATAAAGCTTTGTATGGACTGTGAGATCTTCCTCGGTGAAAGCCCTGACCGTGGTTGCCGATTTTGCCAATCTTGATCATCATCGTCGGAAAAGAGAGTGAGTTTCTTGTGAGTTTTTTTTTTGTGAGTTTTGTGAGTATCTTGTGAGTTTTGTGAGTTTTTTTTGTTGAAAGAAGAGAGAAGATGAACAGAGGTTGATAAAGATGAATCAGTGAATATGGAGAGAAAAGAGACTGTCGATGATATAAAGGAGAAGAATTATTCGGTGTTTCATGCACCTTTTTGTAATCTTGTAATGTGAAGCAATCCAATGGCCCAAAATTGCAATTGAATTTCAACACTAAAAAAAAAGATATTCCAACAGTAAGATTTCAACGAGGAGAAAAATTAAATTACTTTTAATTTTTATATTTTTATTTTATAAAATAATATTACAACGAAGTATTATACCTTTATTGTTAGAAAGCATATCAAATTAATAATTTCCGGTATTTATATAATTACGTAAATGCATAATCTAAGATATGCATTGTCAAGGGCAAAATTAGATTTTTACATCATCTACCCTCTTTATCCTCCCTTTTTAATCCTTCATCCAAACCATGTACTATTTAATCCCTCTTCCTAACTGTCATATTAATGTGGGTCCACCCTTCTTATTTAATCCTCCCGACTATTTTATCCCCCCTTACTATTTAATCCCTACAAAACTAATACGTCATCCAAACGAGCTCTAAGTGTTATGCATACTTAGCTCTAACCTCCAAATTCTCTCCGCGAATCGGGGCTGGCGCTCTCGCTGCATTACCGTATCGATCTAGTCCCGGCTATCTCATATTACTGAACTAAACCAGTCTGTTTATGAGGTCCGTTCACTAGTCGTCATCACATCCATTTTCATTCTCATCTCTATTAATTGTTTTGTCAATCCATCGATCATTTTCTCAAAAATCGTGTCGTGTTGATATCGTATCGTTTCGTGCAGATGCAACATGTCATTTCAAAACTCTTTTCGTGAAAATCTCCTTTCTCGGAACACGTGTCACTTTAAGTCAACATTTTTGGGTGACCTTCTCTCGACAAGAAATGACCAGGGAAGTCCCAGGCAAAGGGGGTCGGAATATCCAGTTAATAGCACCCATCCTCATTCTAGACAGACTTCCAAAGGTGTTAGCCTTGGGCCATTTCATAGTCTCAAGTTAGTCAAAACATTTGTACAAAACCTTTTTGGAAAATCCTGTGTCATTCAAAATGTACTTTTCGTTCAAAAATTCGCCAGGCATTATAATGGCGTATTTTCAAAAGTCAACTTTCTTGCGTGCAAAATAACATCTACTTTTCTTCTCTCAAAAATCCATTGGGCATTATGACATCGTGATTTTGATAATCCATTTTCAATACGGGCATTATAACGACTACGTATACTTAAAGATAAATTTTCCTAAACCACCATTTTACTTTTTACCGTAAGCGAAACTAGTAACTTTAAGTCAAAATGTAACTTACAAATGACTACGGAAAAATTATAACCCCTACGGAAATAGTATAACGACTACGTAAGGATGATTACTAAGCTAGAAAAACTAGATTAGGATTAGGAAAAAAGTAATTTACCTTGTTTTGAAACTAGTAGGGATTGAACAAAGCTAGGTGGGATTCCGGCGACTACGAAACTTCCATCGAACAAACTTTTACCAACTTTCTACTAAATTTTTGGATTGGAGGGTGGTCGAGGGTGACTGCTAAGGGTGGTGGAGTTTGAGTTTCAAGTGAAACTTAAAGAACTCAAGAACAAGCTACTAAAAACTACAAGAAAGATTGAATACTACAAAGGTGGTGGCTTGAGTTGAAGTGTGAAGAATGGCAAGAGTGCATGGGTATTTATAGGCAAGGCAAGTGAGCTCCCTCCTCCCCTCTCTTGGCCGGCCATGGGCAAGCCCATGTGCTCCATTAATGAGCAAATATTCTCTCCATAAATGGAGAGAATAAAATCCTTATATTGAGGGATTTTAAGTACTAAAAATCTTAGGCTTGTACATGCTAGGGTCTAAGGTTTTGAATGAGAGGAAATCTCCATGAAACTTCCTACTAAAAACTAGTCACACATGTTTGTGTAGGAATTTGCATGGCCACCTTTGTTTTAGGGAGTTTTTGGTACAAGTTTCCATTACTTAGTGTAGACACCCTGATTTTGGACCCGGGACGTGCTCGAGCACTCCCGATGATGAAACGTACCAACCATGCATACCTCGAGGACCAGAACGAGGCTTGAATTTGACAAATTCCCCAAACATCACCTTGAACCAACCAAATTCACCTAACCAACCTCAAACCATCAAAGCCTAGCCAAGTCTAACAAATAACCCAAAGCACCCCTTGAGCGCTCACTAGCGCCAGAGTTGAGCGCTCAACAGTGACATCACCCTTGAGCGCTCAACTTTCCACCATTTGAGCGCTTAACTCTGCAACAGACCCATTTTTTGTAGCATATCTAATGATGAGATTTTGTTGCATGGGGAGCGTCTGCCTCCCCATGGCCGACTATATGGCTTCATATGCACACAAAACACCCCATAAACATGACCCCTTGATTAAACCTAAGGCCTAACCCAATTTTGAAATAAAAAATCTCTCCATTTCCCTCCCATTTCTCTCTCTATATATTTCCCTCATCTCTCTCGTTAGAGGACCACTAATTCTCTGACTCCCTACCAGAAAACACAACCAACTCTCACACTTCTAAACTCCAGAAACCCATCTCTAGTTGCATAAATTCGCCCAAGCCATTTCTAGTACTAAAAACCCATAATTTTCAAGCCAAAACCCACTCAAAAGTCCCAAAAACATATTACCTCTGTCAATATCCTTCAAATCAGTCCAATAAACCACATTCATTCACTATTTAAACCAATCATTCGTTGTCCATTAGTTCACCCATAAGCCATCAATCAACGAAAATCTCAAGTTCAAGCCTTGATCAAAGCTCAAAAGGTAGTAAAACATGTGAAAAATCTCATTTTGGTCCCATTGAGGGAGACCAGCAGGTTCTCACAAGTCTTTTATACTTGTGTAGAACATACAAGGTCATAAAATCAGAAAATAGCTACAAAAACTTTTCGTTCTGGTCATGCCTTGAGCACTCAACCCAAGGGGTCTTGAGCGCTCAAGTCCTCCTTCTGACAGTTTTATGAGATGTGTGTTCTGATCATTTTGGTGTTGTTTTGTCCGTTCATGTGACTTCTGATGACCTATTTCTCAATAAAACGGTTTACAATCATATGATCATCATCAAATGATCATCAAAAGTCATGTGTGTGATGACTATTTCAAAAAGAGAGGATTTGATCATGATTTGAAGTAAAGGAGTCCTGAAGGAAATGTTTATTCAGAACATAGAATGATCAGAAGCCACTAAGTTTACAAAAAAAAAAAATAATGTCAGGAGGGTGGAATAAAACATTGAAACCTACTGATTAAGAAGGGTCTTGAGCGCTTAAGCACTCCACCCATGAGCGCTCAACAGGTTTCTTGATCAGCTGATCATTTTTGGTTATTTTGGTCAAGATCATTATGTACCCTCCCCAGGGTGTGTGTGTTTGTGTTGTTGCTGAGATAAAACCAGATTGACCCTCTCTCTTTTATATTCATCATTTTATTTTTCATGTTATTCATTTCTTTTAAAAAGAAAAGATCTAAATGTTTACCACTTTCTTTGATCGTGCAAAGTCACAAACTGACTTCAATCAACATTTTCATTTGAAAGAATAATAAATGTATCATTTTCAGAAAAGGGGAGATTCTGGAAATAGTTTTCAAACCAAAACCATGTGGAATCTGCAAGTCTTGAGCGCTCAAGGGGCATCCCTGTTGAGCGCTCAACTCCAGAGCAGAGAGCAGACTAGTTTTTGCTCAGTAGTTGTTTGTGGTGTTATTTCTGCATTTTAGCTCTTCATTTTCATATTTATTATTAATTGTTCGGCATTCATAGTCATTCATGTCCATATATCATCATTAAACACAAGCATCCACCGTAGTTTTCTTTTATTCATGTACATCCTTTATTTGCTATCCCCATTCCCATGTCCCGTATACATGTTTAAGGTTAAATGTCATGCATCTTTATAAATCCACAAAACATTTAGTAGAGGTCGGTTCACGAATCGGGCGAGAGGGGTGCCTTAAAAACCAAACCCCCGAACCCTAAAAATTATGGTTTCCGCTAGATCGGCAAAATATTTTTTTAACCATTGGGAAAAAGAGTCTTTTTTAACCGGTTTCTCGGGTTCGGACCTTAAACCTAGGTGGCGACTCCAAACTGTTTTCACAATCGCATAGGCAATTCTCCGCGGGATGCCCACACTTAGTGACTAAGTAAGGGTGGCAATAGCCTTGAGGCTATTAGGGCTAGGGTTCTTAGGTAGAATCCTAGTCATTAATATTCCTTATTAATGAGGGGAATTGGAGGGGAAAAATCACCACTTAAAGTTGGTTTTGGGTGCAAAATATACACACAAGTGTACAAGAATATACACAAGGCTAATTGTCTAGGCAATCTAGGTGAAATCTCTCCCATAAATGTTGGAGAATAAAATCCCACAACATTCCCATTTTTAGGGGGTTTTGGTGCTTGGCTAGTAAGTTGCATGTGCATGGAAGAACACATGCTGATCGTGTCAAAATCAAGATAAATATAACCCGTAAAATGAGTAAAATGGATTTAGTAGTAAAGTGGGAGTACGGGTGTCGATCCACAGGGACTAGGAATTACTTTTAACTTAAAATTGATTTTCGAAGTAATTGAAAGGTGAGAGTTTCGTGATTTTAA